>BQKN01060628.1:68539-88192 GCA_022839385.1 Asparagus kiusianus | reverse complement strand
GAATTTAAATTTGGTGACAAACAGGCTGATCCAAAAACCACAACATTATTTATTAAAACATTCACGTAATTTAATAATAATATATGCAATAGGCATAACGATTGCGCAACATCTCAGGCATATAATTAGATATAACCTAAATATTTAATAATTACGTGGGCCACGAGGAGACATATCATACGCACCGTTAGTTTAGATTACTAACGGCAGAGCGATCTCAGGACCTTCCGTAATTATTAAACATGAAAAATCTAAAGATGTTGCATGTGGATAGGTTTTGAGAGTTAGGCTCTGAGACGTGTGCATCGGACTATGATGGCGACAGTGCAAAACCTCTAGATGCTCTAACTATTAAGATAAAATGAACAGCAACAGGTACATTTTGTGAACAGTAATTTTTATTTTTTTATTTTTTATATAGCAATTAACTAATAGTATTAATTACTAGTTATGCCAACAAATAATGAAATCAATTAGATTAGATGAACAACAATAAAATTGCTTAATAAACAGAAAAATTCTCGAGTGAACAGTAACCCTCGGTGAACAGTAACAAATTTTTTCCTTTTTTTGTTAATTTTCCAGCTGCCATATATTATTCTACGGATTATAGTAATTACCTCTAGATCAAAGATCTAGGGACGATCGATACTAAAGATCCGTAGAATGCTGCCTCCTTGCGATGATCCGTCGAACGCTCCCGCTGCAACGAACCAGATGTCAATGCGCAAAAGAGGAAGGAAATATTTTTTTTTATGGCTCAGGGATTCAAGAACACTACGTGCTGATAACGTATTTGAAAACTCATACATAGGCCAAAGGCATATGATATATATTTATACTAGTCAATGTGAATAGGTTGAGGACCCAAGAGTCACCCCCACTTAGTGGGGTATTACACCATCATAATGGGGTGTGAATGGAGGGATAATGAGGGGAGGCCAAAAGCCTCCCTCATCTCATAATAATTTCGTGTTTAAATAAAGATTTTAGAAGTTGGTGGGTTTAGAGATAAATCGGCATAAACTTTGGGTTTTGAAGTAACAACAGGAAAGGGGGCTTTTTTATTTTAATTTTGTCAGAGATCATTGAGCTCTATTTTGTCCCCTCTCTCTTCTTCTCTCTTCCCCCGGTCTCTCTCCTCTTTCCGAAGAGAGAGAGAAATTAATAATTTGAGGGGGGAGAGAGAGAGAGAGAGAGAAGGGAGAGGGTTTTTTCCCCCTCTCATTACCAGGAAAAAAAGGGGGAAAAATTAGGGTTTAGAAATTTGAAGAGGAGAGAAAATGATTGTGATGCGGCGTCTCAAGAGCATTGCCTCTGGCCGATCCTCGATCTCAGATCCGGTAAGCTCACTCGCATTTCTCTTTGTCCTCTGATTACTGGTTCTCGTGATCGGATGCAGTAGGAAAAGGGAATAAATGATTAATATTTGAAGATAAACTATTAATGTTAGGCTAGTGGATTTTTCTTACCATTTTGGTTATATATTTATTGGTAAAGTATTTATGGGAATAGGTTATAAGGGTTAGATTTGCTGATTTGGGATTTATTACAATGTTACTGGGGTGATGGGCATTTCTTCCGGAAAAGGAAATAATGACGAATATGCATTGTTGGCATGTTCATTTTATTTCCAAACTAATCCTACAGTAATTGTCGAAACACCTACAAATGATCAAAGCTACTGTCTTTTGCTCTTGCGAATATTTGATGAAGTAACATTAAAGATACTGTAGATGAGGTGTGAACATCATTGGTGTAGTTTTATTGTGCTTGTTGGTGCTGGCTTTGAGCTGACTTAAGGACATTAGAGCTTCACTCATGCTCTTATAGGAGGAGGTGAGTGGATCTGAGTATATGTTGGTCTACAGAATTTTGAGGCTGAAAGGTTAGCTTCTATCACTCAGGAATGTTTAGTTCTGTCTAGAAAATGAATGGCCACTTTATGTTAAAAGAATGCGTATAGATCTTGACTATCGAAAGTTGTAAGAAGAAAGATTTTAAAAAGCGCAAAAAAGCCCCGCTTAGGCAGATTTTGAAGCAGAAGCGGCCATAGGCCGCTTCACTTTTGACGTGTTTGGTTATAAGCGTTATTGACGCTATTTACTCGAAAAAGCATGTAAAAGCACTTTAAAGCGCTTTTCCAGCGCTTTAACAGAAGTGCATTTTGGGCGTTTCGGCTGCATTTTTGTACCTAGCCCGAAAACCCAAAACCAACCCGTTCATATGACTTAAACCCACCTTTCTTTTTCTCTTGCCTCTGTGATTCTCTTGTTTACTGTCGAAAAAAAACCTAGAGCCCCCAAATCACACCTCCTCCGCCCACCGCCTTGATAAATCTTAGTTCCTCCACCGCAACTATCGACCATAGTCTCTAGCAGTTCCTCGACAAAGCTCCAAAAACTTCTTCCTCCATCACCTTCAGCTCTTGACTACAACAGCTCCTTTACGAAGCTCTTCCCCCATCTATTCCCCAACTACATCCCTATTCACTGCCTCCGGCAGCTCCTCGATGAAGTTCCTCCATGGTCGGTTCCCTCAACTGATCTACTTTTTTACTTAGTGCTTTTTTCCTCTTTGAACTACTTAAACCCTAAAAAGCCTAAGCGGTGCCTCACCGCTTTGCTCTGCTTTGCTCTTTCCACGACCTTGGCAATAAGCTATGAGATATATAGAGAGTGGAGCAGAGACTATATATAAAAGAAAAAAAGAGTTCTGTTTAAAAGTATAGCTTTTAAGTTTTAACGCCCCTAAATCTGACTTGCAGCGGATAATAAACCGAAGTCCTTGAGCAAAAAATAGAACAATGACAAAGAATACAAGAAGATGGAGAAATGACCAAATATGCTGAGAAAATTTTAAGTTGATAATAGTGTAGGAAAATGCTCGTTTACCCAATGCAATTGCATGTTCATACATGGGATAGATATTCTTGTTTCTGTAAGGCCAGGAATCTTATGCAACATGTCATGTTGTAAAAGTAAGGTTAGGAATGAGACACACAACATATAAATTAATATGTACTGGGTATGGAATGTCATACCAAGGTAAGGTTTTAGATGTCAGGTTTAACTATTTAAGCTTTAAATTAGGGTTGATTGCGATCATGATTAAATTATGCTTATGATAAGGGTTAGGATGTATGACTGAGAATAGAATTAGGACTACTAGTTAGGGACCATCATTTTCGCTTCGAACTAGAATGAAAATAGGTAACATTTGGGTTGTGATTAAGAATGGTTGAGGTTAAGTAATGATAAAATGCTTTCCGAATAACCTACACAAATCATATGGGATCAGATACATTGCTTCTCTCTTGCATCTTATGCAATTCTACTATTCACAATGCCCCACAGACACATTTTTTAAAATTATATGCTAACCGTAGCTACCCTTGCTCCTAATTCTAAAGCCTAAAATATAACCCTAAAAGCCGACTTCTGCACAGAATTATGACACAGTTTTGTTTAAAACCTAGAAGACTCCTAAACCTTAACCTTAATTAGTAACGATAATTCCAAAGTCGAAAAGGTGAAACATAGAGACTAATTCAAACACAACAATAATTCTGAACTCAAAACAATAAACTGTAGGCATTCCCAATTTTAGCATTAATCCTATTTTTAACTCTTTAATCCTCATCCTAAAGCTCAAAATGATAAGCCTCAAACTCTTAACACTAATTCTAGTTGTATCCTAAATCCTAAATAATCTTGTTTTTGAAGTTAATAGTAACGTTAAAAACTTTTCGTAAATTTTCTTTTTTACCAAAAATATCACTTTATTTATTATTGCATCCGTATGGAATGTGGCCAATTGTAGACTTGTAATCTGACAGGAAGCCACATATTCTCTTTTTTACATTGCATCATGATTTGTAGAGAATCACTTCTTAGAAATCTCATACATAATAAAGGAGTTTTAAATCTTAACTAAGGATGTTTATTTCGTGTCACTATAAGAACTTATTGCCTAGATACAAAGTACTAGATCCTTAGTCTTTCTTTAAAAGAAATATTTTCAAATTAAATGCAGATACCTTTAAAGAGGCACTTTGATTTATAAATCATAAAAATTTAAGATAGTCCTTCAAGTTAGAAATTCACAAAGCTGTTTGTAAAAATATGATCACGCTGAAATTAATTACATATCTGTGGATTAGAGGTAAACCAAACAACTCAAGGTCTTAAAAGTGGGCTGAATTTACTTGACCAAAGTCCTTGCAGCTTGATACAATCATTTGACTCTTTAATTAGCATGAGCCATCACATATTTCGTACGGAGTGTATATCATAAACATATGATATGAAAATTACTGGAGTGGCTTGCATTGTTTAAATATCCTTGATGTATAGGAAGATATATCCTTTTATAAGGTTTGCTGCAAATGATATGATCTCAATATCCTTTACCGCTTTTTGCCTATTTTGGAACTATATATCAAGAATTTTCTCAATGTATCTGGTGAAATTTTGTCCTCCATAAATCTGCTGCAATGTTGCAATGTCAATTGAACTTTTATTTGTTTTAAAAGATTGGTTTAGGCCTATGTTTCAGTTGAGGTTTAAACCCAAATAAATATCTGCTTATGTAAATAACCATGAAGAAGAATTAGAGCTCACTTTATACCAAATTCTTTGGTAAAAGTTTTTCAAAAGATGCTATATTTTTCCACAGCTCCATTACTTGGTGCATCTAATATTAACATCTATGATATGTGTATTGACATTATGACACTCCGATATTTATTAAATATCTCTAATATATCCTGGTATCCGCTTTCCATGTGGAATTTTTCTGTTCGACATATCCCAACATCCGATATTTAAAACTCTGGTGGCATGCTGCATGAACAAGCTTGCCTGAGTGTTGTATGGAACGTAAGTTGGTCTCATTGTGAGTGTACTTTCTGACCCATTTCTTCATGCACCTGCTTTGTCCTTGGGAGCCATATTGGCACAATGCTTTTCTCATTGGTTTATGGGATCTTATGGTTACTGAGAATTCTGGCAGTCACCTTATTCAAGAAGCTGGTAGTTGAACAAAACATTATGGATGGATGAGATTATGGAGGAAATATTATTGGTAATACAACTGTTCTTTGGAAGTACATTTTTATTATCAGATTACATTGAGCTTTTAATGGAAATGGAAGCTCAATAAGAACATATATTGTGTAGAGCCGTTGATCACGGCACCCAGTAACTAGGCACTTGGTCAGGTGTTTTCACTAATTTTACCTTTTCAATTTTGGATAGCATCTTTTTGGCCTTGGGGATTAGCTTTTCTTGTATGACTAGAAACATCTAATGGAGAATATTGTATTTCTGGATTTGGTGCAACTATAAAGTTGATATGCTGTTGGCTGTTGACGAATAATTTTTTATCCTGGCAAGTAATCTCTTATGTCAACTCACAAAACTTGACATTCCTCATTCCTGTTTTCAAACATGATGCAACTGGTGGTCCTGAGTCAGATAATCCATTTGTATATGGAAAAAAGGTTGCTTGTTGTATAAGGTGTCCATATTAGTATTTAGTGCCACATATAGAAAAAATTGGCTAGGGAACTTGCTGGAGAAGCAGGTTTCGACTCATGTCTGCTCCAGTGTAGACCGTAGATGATTTGAGTAATTTTGTTTGATTTGAGTATAATCAATGGAGAAGATCTGTTTTTTTTTTTTTTTTTTTACTTTGACTTTGCTTTGGATTTTTCATGATTACATCAGGATGGGGATTTTGGGAGCAAAAGGGCAAAAGTAGAACAGGATGCGGGCGGCGAAGTTCCTGCAGAACCTGATACTGAAGATAAAGCTATGGATGAAGATCTTCATACAGCATCTACTCATCTGGATACTCATGCAAGCACATCAAGTGTAGATCCTACTGGTAGAACTGAAGAGGGAGGCGTTGACCAGCTTCCAAAGGAAATGCATGAAATGTCGATTGCAGATGATAAAGCTCATGATCAAAATGATAAGGTCTATCATGCGTCTGTAGTTTTATATGTTCCTTTATTTCATTTATATGCGGTCCACAGTGACATATGCTATTACAATCTGAATGAGTGATAATGGCTAGTGCAGGTAGTAGAAACAACAGTACTGAAAGGAAATGGAACCGAGACAGGTCAGGTTATTGCAACTACAATAGGTGGACGAAATGGCCAGCCAAAACAGGTGATTTTATCTCCTCAAGTTCCGGCAGCGATGCTTGTATCTTACATATTTTAGTTGTCTTTTCCTGAGCTGGTCTTTAACACTCATGGCCAACATTTCCTTGTATGTGTAGAATTTGATGATGATGGTGTAATGTTGAGGAATTTGAAGTGGCTGAATTCATCATGCTGACCTAAGTGGAAATAAGTGGTTTAGGTTTGTTTAGGAGAATTTCCTTTATAACATTTTCTCTGACAGGTTGGCCCTGATGCATTGGGCCGCCCTTTTTTTGAATAACTGTCTGTGAAGCATCTCCTTTATCCCCAAGTGTACCTACAATCCTGCTTTCACTTATCTTCAGTTGCAGTTTAAATCTCTCTGAAGTCCTTTTTCACCTGCAAGGCAATTATAGATCTTAAGTGGAAATTTGGTGAATTTGAAGTGGCGTAGTCCATCATGCCAACCTAAGCGGAAATAAGTGGTTTAGGTTTATTTTCGATAATTTTGTTTGTAACATTTTCTGTGACATGGTGGCCCTCGTGCATTAGGCGCCCCTTTTTTTGACTGTCAGTGACGCATCTTCTTATTCCCAAATGTACCTGTAATCCTGCTTTCACTACCTTATCTTCAGTTGCAGTTTAAATCCCTCTGAATTCTTTTTCCACCTGCAAGGCAGTTATAGATCTTAAGTACTATGAGATCTCTTGTGCAAGTCTTCCCTTAATAGTTAATCCTAAGATACCAAGTCTTAACCTACTCTACAGTAAACTTTTTGTTCAAAACTTTTGAACCCGTAAGAAATAACGGTGACAGAAACATTTGAGTTTGATGTTCTTTTTCTTGTGGTTACCTCACATTGGTTTACAATTTCAGATTGGTACAACGCAGCGGGCTTCCACTCTCAGAATTCTAGTTAATTTCCATTACATATCGCAACTTAAAATAAGTTCAATGGATATTTTGAGCTTCAGCTTAATAAGTAATATTTGTTTGCCATTTGGATTTGCAGACAATCTCATATATGGCCGAGCGAATAGTCGGAAATGGTTCATTTGGTGTGGTCTTTCAGGTATGCAGCAGCGGCTTTCTTTCTTTTTAGTACTCTTCTACCTTTCTATGCTTATTATTGACTATGTTTTCACATTGCAGGCTAAGTGTCTGGAAACAGGGGAAGCAGTTGCTATTAAAAAGGTGCTGCAGGATAAGAGATATAAGAATAGGGAACTACATGTTATGCACTTGCTTGACCATCCTAATGTAGTTCAGTTGAAACACTATTTCTACTCCACCACTGACAAAAATGAGGTGTACCTGAACCTTGTTCTCGAATATGTTCCTGAGACTGTTCATCGTGTTGTAAAGTATTATAACCGGATGCATCAACATATGCCTCTCTTATCTGTGAAACTTTACACATACCAGGTGAACCATGAATTAGTGCAACAAGTTCTGCTTCTCTGCCGTCACTGATAACAATTATACTACTAGTTTCTTGTCCTTTTGGTGTCCTTTTCATGGACTACTCATTTTTATATTGTGTAGATATGCCGTGCTCTTGGTTATATTCATGGTGTTGTAGGGGTTTGCCATCGCGACATAAAGCCACAAAATCTTCTGGTAAGAGATATTGTCCAGGTTTTACTTGGTTTTTATCATAAGCTACTTTGGTCTGGAATTTCATTCATTTTGCAACCACTTAATGCACTTCAAATTGCATATAGTTTATTTATTGATCTCTTGATCCATTGAGATTAAAATGTGAATCATCTTTTTCATTCCATGCATTTTGGTAGCTAGGTATAACTAAGCTAGTTACAAGGTTATATGAAGTGCTAGGTGGCCTAGGTGTCGAACCTGGTGCCTAGAGATTAGGCGCCTAGGCGGGGCTTGTGCATTATTTTATTATTTTATTTTCTGATTATAATCAATTTATTGAAAGCGCTAGGCACTACTAGGGCGCCTAGTGCCTACGAGGATTTCTTTCTTTTTTTTTTTGTGGTGGCGAAGGAGGTTTTGTTGAGGGTTGGAGGATTAAGAGAAGATGTTCATAGTCGGTGGAGGAGGCTAGAGAAGTTCAAAAGATATTAGTGGACGTGGAGGAAGCAATAGAGGAAATCATGATAGTAACCTAGCGGTGCAGTCCGCGTAAGCGGTCTTCGCTCCCATAGGCACTCTCACTATGTAGGTATCGACAATAAGAAACAATAATGTAATGTAGGGATAATAGAAAGGAAAAGCATGACAGCCAAGAAGCCTCAAAAGTGAAAGAAAGCATAAGAAGCAAGTTGAAAGAATTAACAAATACTTCTGGGGTAGCTAGTTGTGCCCTAGAATCCTCAAAATGCATGGAATGCAACAGATGATTCACAAAATTTTTTAAACATGGGGGAGGACCAAAAGAGTTAAAGGAGTTAGGGTTTAAAGGCCTTATTCGAGAGGAGTCATGGCTTAGGATGCTGGAGAGGTACTTGGGGATGAAGATGTGGTTATGGTTTTCTTTGTTGGCGAGAGGATATAGGGAAGCCGAGGAGAAACCAAAGAGGAGCTTTGTTGTTGGTGGAGATAGAGGACAGAAGGAGTCTTGTCGTCGGTGAAGATAGAGGACGAGAGGAGCTTTGTTGTCACTAAGAGGCTTCATTTTCATCGAAGGTGCAAGAGGGACTAGAGCTGGAGAGATTTTCTTCTTCATCGAAGGTGCGAGAGGGAGTAGAGATCGAGAGGTTTTCTTCTCAGTCAAAGGCGTGAGAGGAGGGGGGATGGGAGAAGCGTTGGAGATGGGGCAGGGGATCACTTGGGTTTTTCACGCGAATGAAATTAGGGTTGAGAGATTTAAGAACTTGTCGGGTTAGGATGATTCAGATTTGGAGGTGGCGATGGGGTTAGAGTTTTTTTTTAACTTGATTTGGAAATGTAAAATATTAAGAGTAGATACGAACATGGAGAAGTGGGCAGATATCAAAGTAGCTGAGTAAGAGCAGAGATGATGCTTGTAGTGACAATTCCCCCGCCCTCCTCTTAGTGCCAAGATCTAGAGTTAAATATACTTTTTTGGGGATAGGATTTGGCTTTGTTACCTTGTTATGACGGAAAAAGTGACGTCTGCTTAGAAAAGTCAAGTTTTATTTGTAATAGAGAAACTAGAATCTTGTTACATATTTTCCCAATAGGGAATTAAATCAAACTTCTCTAACTTTCCAAATATATTAACCACTGTTATAGTTAATCTTGAAATATATTTGCTAAATCATACTGCTAGTATTCATTTGCAGGTCAATCCTTATACTCATCAAGTAAAGATTTGTGATTTTGGAAGTGCCAAAATGTTGGTATGTGGCATCCTTCTCATTTCATTTTTTAAGGCTGCAATACTTTACATAGTGTTGAAATTGATTGGCTCAATTTCAGGTGCCAGGCGAGCCTAATATATCTTATATTTGCTCAAGATACTATAGGGCTCCTGAACTCATATTTGGGGCTACAGAATATACAATGGCAATAGATATGTGGTCTGCTGGTTGTGTTCTAGCTGAGCTTCTTTTAGGACAGGTAAACACTTGATTATTCTTGAGCTAAGACAAACTGCAAAAGCTGTCGAGCATATTGGTTGACTATTTGATGCTATGTTATTCATGCTTGAAAGATGAAAACTTGTACATTGGTAGCTCATGTGCTGAAATTTATATAGCTAAATTGTTTTATATTAAACCTTTCTTCTATTTGTTAATATGGATGATTTATTTCCTTTGATGATAGGAATTCGTAGAGGCAAACATATAATAGGGACGTCTAGAGTTTGGCTAACTGATAGGGGTGGAAAACAATCAAATCGAAGCGAATACTATAGTATTCAAATTTGAATTTGGTTTGCTCTAGCAAATTTGAATTTGAATTCATGTCGAATGGTGAGATGGCGTTCAAAATTGATTTGGTTCAATAGAAAAATATTCGGCATTTATCATGAATATTTGATAGCACACTTGGTTGTGACACTTGGCTCCTTGACTAGAGGTCTTGAGATTGAAATCCATGTTGGTCATTTTTTATATCCTTTTTTACATTTTTCTTAACTACTAATGATATATCACTGTTAAAACTATTATATTCTAATAGAATTAGAATTTATAATAAATTTAGAATTAGAATTTATTTCTAATAGATATTTTGTTATAATATATGTGGATTGTTGGCTTGATAAATATCTCGAGTGCAACTTTATAGGGTAAATAATATATAATAAATTTAGAGGAATAAAATGTAAAATATAAACGAATATTTAATAATCAATTGAATCCAATATACATCTAGTTAAATTCTATTCGTTTATGAACCAAATACGAAAAAATATTCGTTTATTGTTAAACGAACTATTGAATCGAATATGACCAAACATTTGGATGAATAAGAACCAAATTGTTTATTAATTATTCGCTTCATTTGCACGCTACTAACTGATGGTCTTTGAGGTGTGATGTGGACATTATCAAATTAACTGATTTGACTTGGTTGAGTTCTTCCTTGTGTTTGAAAAGGAATCTTAGAACTCAAAGATAATGGGGTGGATTATAGAAGAGAAACAAGTGGCGGTAGTTATTTTATAGATAAGAAATGGTACTAGCTAGTGAAAGATCAACTTGAGGAGAAAAACAATCTATTCTATAGTGCATTAGCTCACTCCTAATATTTGTGTTGGGTTTTTTCCTCCTTGCATTGGATATGACTTGTGGACATTCATTTGTGCATGTTGTTTCTTAACATCATTATTTTAGTTAAGGAGATTGGAGAACACATTAATCTTAAGATAAGCCTGGGTTTCTTTTCCTCCTTGCATTGAGTATGACTTGATAACTTACGCATGTTTCATTGTGCATGTTCTTTCTTAGCAATTTGTTTTAGTTGGGGAGATTGGAGACCACATTATTTTGAGATAAAAATGTGGATGAAAGGTGCAGAACACTAAATGCCTAAACTCTAAAGTTTATGGGATGAAGGTAGACTACTAAATGCAACTATAATAAGGCTGCAAGGAAAAGTGACGCATTGTATGTCAAGAGCCTTGAAATAGCTAGCGATATGCATTATCTTTAATAAGTACCACTAATTCGATGATAGAGTGAGATGTTCATGTGTGGATTGGTTCAGGTTGGGCCAGTCCTCCTTCGTCCCGAGCTTGGAAATTTCAGTTTTTTACAAACGTATATTTAAATGTTTGTTCAATATAAGATTTTCTTTGATTTGTGCCTTACCAACAATATCTTATTCATAAACTTTAGTCATCTTAAGCAATAATGTTCATCTTAAGCAAATTGGTTTAGATAATATAATGGAAGATGGTTAGATGAATGATATATTAGAGTTCACAATCTGTGTAGATAGTAGATATATAGTCATAAATATATATTAGAGTTCACAATCTGTGTAGATAGTAGATATATATGACTATATGAACTGACAAGCAAATTGGTTTTGATTGGTTAAATGAACTGAATCATGAAACCAGAAATCATGAAATCTTAGAAATATATGTTAAGCAGGTTTGAGACATGGGATCACATGAATAGTCGCCTTTGGTGCTAGTGAATAGCAAGTAAGAATGTGATGCCAATCATCCCAATTTGCACCAAACGAGATGATCAAGAGTTGCAATCATAGACAATATTGAAAAACATCGCCTCAGTATGAGTCAGTGTTGTCAATGCGCGAAGCGCAATGCGGGGCACACACCGCACACATAATTTTTCAATCTATCTAATCAAGCGTGAAAGAACATGTTTTTAGAATTTACATGAAAAATATAATGATAAATAATATCTTACTACAAAATCACAATATAATGCCTTAATTTCTAATGCTAACACCCAACATAGTAGCAAAATTCATAAAATTTTAAATCAAATGTTCAATCAAGATTAATATCCAAGCAAAAGATTAGTAATTGTCCTCAATTGAAGGCTATTAAAAAGGCCTAATGGATTTATTTTGCTTTTTAAGATATGGAATATCAAGTATAAAGACTCGATTGAAATGTTAACAAATAAAACTATATGAGGATATGTACTATATGCATCCTACACAAAGTAAGGATGTACGCGAGGCGCAAAAGGCGCTGCTGCATCAGATGTGGGGCGCTTCGTCACCGCCCCGCATTGTAAGGCGCATGAGGCGCAGTGAGGCGCGCGCCTTTGAAAACACTAGTATGAGTTTAGATAAGTGCGTTGGGCATTGCACCTAAAGCACTTTATGATCCACATACATGACCCACATCCACTGTGACCTGTGGTAAACTACAAGTGTGTTTGTTCCACTTTGATGAAAACACTGTTTGCAGAGTGAGAGATAATGTTCTAAGCATATGCTTGGCCATCATTGGGTAAAAATTTGTATGTTGATTGTATGTATCTAGTGACTAGCGGTTTGTTATTTTCCTTTTTAGAACCCTTTTTCCTTAATATCTAAAAAGTGGTTCCTGTGCAGCCTATATTTCCTGGTGAGAGCGGTGTTGATCAGCTGGTGGAGATTATCAAGGTTTCTTTTGGATAATTTTTAGCACTTTCTGTGTTCCCTTGATTGAATGATCTTACTGCAGAAATTCTTTTTTATTTTTCTATACTGGGGCTAATCCATGTTCTTGCTGCTTCTGCTATAAAGGTTTTAGGTACCCCAACCCGAGAAGAGATTAAGTGCATGAACCCAAATTACACGGAATTCAGATTTCCACAGATCAAAGCTCATCCATGGCACAAGGTGAGTAAATACATATGTAGAAATGTAACGCATCTGTATTGGATGGCTGATTTGGTAAACTTGAAATTTCTTTTTAGCTTTTCCAAAAGAGGATGCCTCCAGAGGCAGTTGATCTTGTGTCACGATTGCTCCAGTATTCGCCAAAGTTACGTTGCACAGCAGTAAGAACTTTGACTCTACTTCTGAAAAGAATTTGCATGTGCCGAGTATATATAATATTTACTTTCAAGGGTTATTGTGGATAAACCGCCTGTAATATAGCCCAATGGCGGACAGACCCCTGTGGTTCTATTGGTGTGGATAGACCCCCTGCACTATAGCCCAAGTGCCGATGGACCCCCTGAGTGAATTCTAGTGCTCTTGCAAAATAAAAATACATACCAACGGACTCCCAAAAAAAACATGACCGCTAGCATCCAACTGAACCAACTCTTCAATAGCCGGAGGTAGATCATCAAATTTGTAATAGAATTTGAGGCAGTCCAGGTTATGGCAATTCTTAGATAGCATGTCATCTGCATAGTTGGACTCCAAGTGACTTAAACTTGGAAATCAATTGATTAAAAAAAACAACTTGGAAATCAAGGTAAAGCAATTAACGTTGTATAGCTTTATATTCATCTTCTTGCAGAGTAGTTCAACTTATCATTGCCCATTGCCTTTTAGTTTCTTGGTGATGTACAGCAGTACAGGTGTTTGGAAAATTTTCTCAATTTTCTTAGAAATATTTTTAAATATTTTTAACTAGTGACAATACTGAGGATAGCCATTAGAAAACTGCATGGTTCTCCCTTGCTATCTGCTGTGTATATTGTCAAATAGTGTCCAGAAATTGTTGTTTTAATATGTGAAATTTGTATTCTTTGTATCTTTTCTTCCATACAAATTCTGCAGTTGGAGGCCTGTGCCCATCCCTTTTTCGACGACTTGAGAAACCCTAATACACGCTTGCCAAATGGAAACCCACTTCCTCCATTATTCAACTTCGCACCTCAAGGTGCGAGTTCTTGCTTCTTTTTTTTTAATTAAATTTCGCTTATTCTTATTCTCATCTTAATTTCGTTATGAAAATCTCTCTATAGAGGTTGAAGGTGCGTCTCCTGAGTTAATCCAGCGCCTTATGCCTGAGGGTGTAAAAAAATAAATTATACGGTGGTGATTTGGTCATGTTGATGGAAATGGGCAGCCTTTGAAGCCTCTATCCTCGAGTTTGAAACCAAAGAGGATTCAATGATGGTAATGAGATTGCACACATAAAAGCAATGCGCAGAGAGGGGTAACTTGTCAGACCAAGAAATATCTTGAGATGGCTGAAGACATGGGGAAGGTAGGATAATGTAATATTTCGTCATGGGTGTTTATTGTAATTACTGTGCAACCGTTTGAACAGCTTCCTTGGCTATTGCCTTGTTGTAGATTATCTTTTGTTGTCGAAGCTCCAACGCATGTTGCAATGGAGAAGTAAATCACGATGCCTTCTATGATTATTGAAATGTGGTGCTCTCTCGTTTTTTGCTTGGCTGAGTGTATGCGGATCTCAGTAAATAGTGTTGTTTTTCTTCTTGTTTGGTCAGTG
Source organism: Asparagus kiusianus (assembly GCA_022839385.1). Classification (NCBI taxonomy): domain Eukaryota; kingdom Viridiplantae; phylum Streptophyta; class Magnoliopsida; order Asparagales; family Asparagaceae; genus Asparagus; species Asparagus kiusianus. The sequence goes on along the minus strand of BQKN01060628.1, from coordinate 73,717 downwards.
CTTTTGATATAAATCCCACATCCCAGACATATCTCAGTAAATAATGTTGTTTTTCTTCCTGTTTGATCGGTGCTTTTGATATAAATCCCACATCCCAAACATTTGTTAAGTGTCTGGTGTTGGTTCCGAGAATGCAAATAAATCAATGCTGCAAAACTTTAATCTTGGAGCATTCGAAGCGGAAGTGAAGCTAGCATATTGGAAGATCAATCGGCCAAAATAACCATGAGCGGCTACGATATTCTAAGTTTCTTCCTCTTGACCGAATCTGTAACCTTCATTAGCAGACTCGTTTTCAGTGCTTTCCTTGGTCAAACTAGAGGTAACCAAGGAACCATGCATAGCACTAAATTGGAAGTCGTCGTTTCCTTAATCAAATTAGAGGTAACTAAGGAACCATGCATAGCACTAAATGGGGAGCCGCCGTTTCCCTGATCAAACTAGAGGTAACCAAGGAACCATGTATAGCACTAAATGGGGAGCCGCCGAATACACCAGCTACGCCTAACATGTGAAATCAAGCGCTTTGACTTTGTCTCCCGGGTTGTACTGTAAAGTTCAGTTCTGAGAAGAGAACATTGTATTTTGGAACTGTGTAGCTTTTCTTTAAAGTACACTTGCTCACATGGTTGATGCCTAATTATAGTGGCTCTCCACCAACTTAATTAGTAGAGCCTAGTTTTCTTGAATAAATGAATTAAAGAGGAATTTCCTTGTTTCTGTGTGTCGTGGTTGTCAATTGGAGAAGAAGGGAAAAGGTGGAAAGTAGAAAAGTGAGCTAATTTTTCGTGAATATGAATTGAAAAGGTGGGAATTCGGCATGCATTTTAACCATGTAGAATATTACTGTTTTCACTTTTGATTTTTTAGATGCTAACTATCTTTATCATTTCACACTTTTTGTCTTCGATCGTAGCCTTAGTTGCTAGTCTAATGATTGTTACCTTATTATATCCCAATTTATATCCTCAAACAAGTACATGATCTATTTGGTTTTTGAGTTGGGCAACTGTTCTTTAAGTTATATATACAGGTTAAAGGGCTATATTACATATATCTTTCGTGCATGTTGGAAGTACTTATTTCCCCTATTTTATTTACATGACCGTATCCTATCCAACGTATTCCTTTGAGAGGGCGGATTGGGGTACAGTGGTACACGATGAACTGCTCCTTAATTTCCATAATCGAGGGGTGGCCAGGTTCGATTGGATAAAAAGTAATTAACTCTGAATTTATCTTTTTCAGGATTTGTGCCGATTAAATTTGTTAATCTAACCCAGCATCCCGTTCCCACTACTACATTAAAAAGAATAATGCTAACTAGAAAACTTGAATTTGGACTATAAATATGCAATCTATTCCTCTATACAAATAGGAGAACCCAATATTCACTATTTATACCATAGTAAATACCACAGTAACATTTACTGTATCATCATTACTGTAGCAAATAGAGAACGGGGATGCTGTGGTGTTTTTTTAAAAAAATATACTTTAGCACACGGAATACTGTAGCATTTTTGAAAAACTGTAGCAGAGACGGATACTGCAATAAATCAAAAACTATTGCTGTAGTATTTAAAAACGGGATTACTGTAGCAAAGAAAAAAAATAATGTACCGTATCTCGTGCTTTGCACGGTGTTCACACTAGTTTAGAGAAAAGAGAGAGCACTAAGGGTCTGTTTGTTTGCCAAAAAAAAGAGGAAATGGAGCTTTTAGGACCTGACAGGAGCTCCCCGTCATATTTTGATTTCACCCCATTTTCATTTTTAGTGTTTGGTTCATCGAGGGTGTTAAGGAAATGGAGCTTAGAAATAGGGTGCCACGTTAAATTTTGAAGAAAACCCATTTCAGATCTGAAGTGGCGGAAATGGATGAAAAATACATTTAAAAAGGAATAAAATATTGTCCTGCTCACCTTTTCGAGACCCGAAGTGGCAAAAGTGGCTGAAATGTGTCAGATTTCTTAATTTTTGAATGTTGAAACAAACCAAAAATATATATGAGAAACAATGCTTTATATCCTATGATTTCAAGGCGAAACAAACCGAAAAATTTAAATCCGATAAATCCTCTGAAATGCAATGAAATGACTTTCAGCATGGTTCTATGTTTTCTCTTTCTTTTTTTTTTCGCCCCTAATATGAATCTACATTTTTGGAAACCACGTTCAACGTGTAACCATGCAAATATTTAATAAGAATCTACCTTTTTGGAAACCGCGCTCAACGTATCTTGAATGTATCTGGACGACCAGAATTAAAGTTCTTAATTAAGCTAGTACAAAATATGAGAGATTAGATTTAAGGGTAAAGGTATAATCTAAGGGTTCTTCTCTATTTTGACCCACAATATAACCAAATTAGAGCGGACGCATGAAAAAGTTTTCCTTCCTCATCTCCTCACCAAACCAATTGGTGGGAACGTGTTATCTTTGATAGGAAAGCAAATCTTACTCTTTACTGGCAATCCGTCCACATTGATCCCCTAATCCATATTATATTTAATATATAGATCCCACTTTTTAAACTCTATCTCCTCACTCATTAATTTCGGCAAAAATATTAAATTGGTATATTTTGTTTACTCTTAGTGACGGTAACAGTTTAGTATATATATTTTTTCGGGAACGTATTGGTATATTATTTTTTCTCCGACAACAAATAAGCCTCAAATTTGACCGGACCCAAAATTTCGGCGAACTTTCTCACGTGATGCAAACGTTGCTGCCAGCGTAGCTTCTAGCGTCATAAATCAACTCCAATCCTAAACCCTAACCTCTCAATCTCCTTCCTCCTCCTCCTCCACCTCTCCCTCTCCTCCCTCCTCCGTTCCTCTTGCCTCTCCGACGCCTCCCAGACCTTCAACCTCTTCAAATCCTCCCTCGACTCTCAATATGGTGAGGTTTAATTCCTTGTTTTCTAGGTTTTTAGGGAGAAAGTGATGGTTTTGGATGGGATTAGTTGCAATTATTTGTCACTAGGAGCTACGCATGCAACCACGTGAGGCGTCACGTGAAAACTTTCGCCAAAAATTTGAGTCCGGCCAAATTTGAGGCTCATTTGTCGTTGGAAAACAAATAATATACTAATATGTCGCTAGAGAAAAAATAATACACCAATATGTCGCCAATATATATATATATATATACACACACACCAAATTGTCACTAAAGATAAACAAAATATACCAATTTGGTATTTTTGCCCATTAATTTCTGCATATAGCCCCAGCAACTCGAAGCATTAAGTTAAGATACTAATGAACCCACTTCACCTTGATTAACTCTCAGGAATTGGAAGTTCTGATCCAAAATTCCCCCACCAAGTTGAAATTCTGCAACAAATTCTTTAAGTATTTTATGTTAATCTTTTCACCAATTCCTTGCTTAAAGTAGAGCAAATTGACTAACAGTCGATAATTTATACTAGCTAGCTACCGCATTCTGCAGAAAGGAAATATTCCATTTTACTACATCTTTGGTGTCCTACAACAAAGTTAGGCACACATCTTGTCAACTAAAGAATGGCTAATAACCCCAATTAAACCTATAATAAGAATCACATGTCTCTAAAAATTAATATATATAGCAAGTTCTTTTCTTGTTCATAACCCTTAAAGCTAGCTTCTGACGGAATGCCACCAGCCCACAAGTTTATGATTGAAAACATCTCAATCGCGAAGATCAAGCAAAGGAATTTCCTTTTTAGAATTCTTTTCATATATCTTTTTTGTTTTAAAAAAGGAATTAAGGTGTTATGATTGAATTAATGTGCCATCTTGACAGCAGTGTAGCCCCATTTGCCACAAGATATTGTAAACAAATTACACAGGTGCGTTCTCACCGTCCAACACATGAAGTTAGCTAGCCATACGATGCTGCTGATTGTCCTGCATCTCAACTTTCTTAATTAGGAAAATTTGCAAACTGCCCCCTGGTTTTTTATGGTGTATTAAATTATCCCTTTAATTTTCAAAAGACCCCAAGTCCTCGATCGGGCTACAGAAGCAAGAGAAATACATTTGAAAAAAAAGAGTAACAATGTCTTACTAATAACTCTCTGACATATTCCAAGTTTCATAAATTTAACCAAACTTATCTCTTTTTTTGCCATAAAATTATGAAGCTGTGGTGAGGGATATAATTTTCTACTCGAACATGCCTTGCGGGTTCAGCGTCCTTTTCGTGAAGCAAAAGCTAGACTCATATTGCAATACTATTCCTTCTTTTATAATTCATTTTAGATTTATAGATAGTGGGATCTGAACGTGGTGGATTAATTGATTTGATATCATGTCAAACATCTTAAACGCTACGCCAAAACTTCAAAGTTGTGGTGAGGGTTATATATAATCATTTCATACTTTTAACGTACGTTATCTAGTTGTTAATCTAATCTCAACCTAAATCAAAAACTTATATACACTACAACAAAAATTGCATGTGCCCGCACTTATTTTATTTTATGGCACTTAAAGTGTTATTTTAATTGCAAAAGATTAAACGATTACGACCCAAATGAAAAGTATCGCAAGCCATATATGATATATATTTATATTATTAGATATAAAATAAAATAAAAAGGTTAATAGTCACGTCAGTTGTGTCAGGACATATTAATAAGTTCAAATAGTAATTTTTTAAGATTTAAGTGCAATAATGATTAAATATTTATAACATGAATTAGCCCAACAACTCGATTGCTAGTTAAGCGCTCCAGTCGTGCATGATTCATCCCTTGTCATATGCCTATCTATTTATACGCCTGTATTTATTCCATGATAAGGAATAAATCTAACTCATCAACTCCGCAAGTGGTAAGAGTGAGGAAAAAGATCTAAAATTTGTTAGATTTAGGATTAGTTTGTTCGTGATCCATTAATTTCATGATTAATCAGGATATATATTGTTAGTATTTGTTTGTAAAAAACAAGATAGTCCCACATTGGAATTTTGAACAATCTTTTAGAGGTTTAAAAGCATTGAATGCTTATTGGGCTTTGAATAATGGATCAAAGTGTAGGCTTCTAAACCCGTGTGCGGGTAGCGCGAATAATGCGCGATTTTGACGCGATTATTAGACGCACTTAGCACGCTTGCCGCTGCCGCTTAAATATTCTATTTATATATATATATTGAATATATATTTTTTTTCTTTTGAATTTAAAATAA
>BQKN01060628.1:457-53585 GCA_022839385.1 Asparagus kiusianus | reverse complement strand
TGTGCACGAAATCGGTCGACCGGACCGGTCGACCGACGCCTGTTTTGCCTGATTCTGAACTTATTCTGCAATTCCTTCAATTCTCCACCTCGGCGAATGTTTCTACCAAAACTGAGCCGACACCTAACCATCCAATAGTCCCTCAACAAGTCAGGGAACCAATCTAGAGCTGAAACTTGATCTCCCCCCCATCTGGATCAACAGATCAAACCGGCTGCATCTGAAAGACTGCCTACGTATCCTCTTGCCCAAGGAATCAAGCCGAACGTAGTTCACCCAAATGGCCTCCAAAGGCCTCAGCACTGAAGGATGTTCAAAAGCTTCAAACAATGACCAAATTTCACACCTGAAACAACTTTGGTCAACATATCCGCAGGGTTGTCACTTGTGTGGACCTTCTCCAATATGACATCTCCATCATCCAAGACGTCCCGTACAAAGTGGAATCTGACGTCGATGTGCTTCGTGCGTGCATGATAAACCTGGTTCTTCGCCAAATAGATAGCCGACATGCTATCACAGTATATCCGAATAGTCTCCTGAGCGATCCCCAAGTCCTCCAATAGACCACGCAACCACAAAGCCTCCTTAATAGCTTCAGTAACTGCCATATACTCTGCCTCTGTAGTAGAGAGAGCCACTGTGGACTGAAGCGTGCAACGCCAACATACAGGTGCACCTGCTAATGTAAAAGCATAACCTGAAGTAGACCGGCGTTTGTCAAGATCTCCAGCATAATCTGAATCCACATATCCAATACAATCCTGTCCATCCTTCTCATCCTTCTGAAATACTAAACCAACATCCACGGTGCCTCGAACATACCGTAGAATCCACTTCACGGCCTCCTAATGATCCTTCCCGGGGTCGTGCATGTATCTCGATACCATGCTCACGGCCTGTGATAAATCTGGCCTCGTACACACCATTGCATACATCAAGCTACCTACTGCACTGGCATATGGGACCTTCGACATATAATCTCTGTCCTCAACAGAAACAGGTGACATCAACGCTGAAAGCTTGAAGTGGGGAGCCAACGGTGTACTAACAGCTTTTGCATTTCCATCAAAGCTGAATTTCTTCAACATCTTCTGCCAGTAGCTCTTCTGAGTAAGCTTCAAACTCCCACTCACCCTGTCTCTCTCGATCTCCATACCCAATATCTTCTTTGCCTCTCCAAGATCCTTCATCTCAAACTCGGATGATAACTCCTCTTTTAGCTTTCGAATAGCCGAAGAATTCCTGGAAGCAATAAGCATATCGTCAACATATAAAAGCAAATATATGTGCTCACCATCCTGTAGCTTGTGCATATAAACACATGGGTCATATGGGCTCCTCGTGTACCCTCGGCCAATCATAAAACCATCGAATCTCTTATACCACTGTCTTGGTGACTGCTTCAAACCATAAAGAGACTTCTTCAGCTTACAAACCAAATCTTCCTTTCCTGCAGCTTTGAAACCCTGGGGTTGTGCCATGTAGATCTCCTCATCTAAATCACCGTGTAGAAAGGCTGTCTTCACATCCATCTGAACCAAATCCAAATCCAACTGTGCCACCAACGCCAATAAAATCCGAATCGACGAATGCTTTACAACGGGTGAAAATACCTCGTTGTAATCTATGCCCTCAAGCTGTGCATATCCCTTAGCAACTAATCTGGCTTTGAACCGAATGTCCCCAATAGAAGATCCCTCCTTCTTCGCATATACCCACTTGCAACCAATAGATTTCTTACCCTTAGGTAGATGTGCAAGTGCCCAAGTGTCGTTCTTCAGAAGAGACTTCATCTCCTCCTCCATAGCTTCCCTCCACCTGATCGAATCGGGGCTAGACTCTGCCTCCCTGAATGTGGCTGGAACCATATCATCAACGACCTCCACTGATAATGCATATGCGACCATGACATCATTATACCTAGCTGGCCGACGAATCTCTCTCCTCGGTCTATCTGCTGCAATGGTCCTCTGAACATGACCCTGTTCCTGAGTCCCATGATCCACTGTACCCTCGGTCTGCCCAACTATCAACTCATCTCCTCCCAGTGTCACCTCTGTAGGAGCCTCAATGGATACAGTGCTCTCTGGAGTGGGTGGAGTCACATCAACCTCCACCTGCTGCGATATCTCTCCTGTCTGGTCTCCCTCCACCTGCTGAGGGGCTCGAGGCTTCATCATGTACGCCTCGTCAAATGTGACATCTCTGCTAATAACTATCTTCTTGTCCTGTGGATCCCATAACTTGAAGCCTTTGACTCCATCTCTAAATCCCACAAAGACAGCTTTCCTCGCTCTCGGATTTAATTTGTCATCACTGACATGATAATAAGCTGGACACCCAAATATCCGAAGCGACTCATAGTCACTAGCCACCGAACCAAACCAACGCTCCAAAGGAGTTTTCCCGTCTATCGCAGTGCACGGCAACCTGTTCACGAGATGGCTCGCATAAACTAACGCCTCGGCCCAAAAAGATCTAGGCAATCCACTCTGCATCATCATACATCGCACCTTCTCCAGCAAGGTACGGTTTAATCTCTCAGCCACCCCGTTCTGTTGCGGTGTCTCTCGAACTGTGAAGTGTCTTCTGATGCCGTGATCCCGGCAAAACTGCAGAAACGGATCACTCTTGTACTCTCCGCCGTTATCTGAACGTAGAGTCTTCACCTTTCTACCTGTCTGCAGCTCCACTTTCTTTTTCCACTCCACAAAAATATCCAGGACCTGATGTTTATGCTTCATCGGGTATACCCAATTCCTCCTGGAATAGTCATCAATGAAAGTGACAAAATAGTTGGCCCCTCCAAGAGATGTGTTCTTGGAAGGACCCCAAACATCTGTGTGAATATATTCCAATGTACCTCGGGTGTTATGAACAGCGGTGCCAAACTTCACTCTAGTCTTCTTCCCAAGTATACAATTCTCACACAGCTCCATCTTGCAGGTCTTAGCACCTTTCAATAGTCTCTGTTTCGCCAAAGACTGTAGGGACTTATCTCCTGTGTGTCCAAGTCTCATGTGCCATAAAGTGGTAGTGTCCTCCTCTGTAGTGATAGAAGCTGCCAGACCCCCTGTAACTGTCTTGCCCTTCAAGTAGTATAGGTTGTTTTCCCTGACACCTCGCATCACCACCATAGAACCCTTCGTGACCTTTACTGTAGCATCCTCTAAGATCACTCGATATCCTGCTGCCTCCAAAGTCCCAAGAGAAATGATGTTCTTCGTCAACTGCGGCACGAACCTCACTTCCTTCAATTCCCTCACTACACCGTCATGCATCCTGATCCGGACTGAACCAATACCACCAATAGGACATACGTGGTCATTACCCATAAGTACGACATCCCCTCTCTCCAGCTCCTCAAAGCTAGAGAACCACTCCCTCTTAGGGCATATGTGATATGTAGCTCCCGAATCCATCATCCACTCCGTGGAATCCGCATAGCAAACTGACGGTAACGCAGGGCATGAATAGCCTGAAGAGTCTGAATCTGAATGCTCACCAATAGCTTTTGCAACATTCACTTCTGAAGCTTGTGCAGCTTTCCCTTTATTCTTCCCGGCTTTTTCTTTCCACTTTGGGCAGTCAATCTTCCAATGTCCTTCTTCTTTGCAATACCGACATTGATTTCTACCAACACTCTTATAGGCACTCCTATTCTTTGACTTTGAGCGGTTGAACTGACGACGGTTTGGATCTCGGCCTCGAACTGCTAACGCATCTCCCGATGCCTTCTCGGAGAGTTCACCATCACTCTTCCTCAACTCATAGTTCACCAAAGCTGAGGTCACCTCCTTGTAACTAACTGTAGTTCTTCCATTTATCATAGTGAGAACGAACGTACCATAATCATCTTCGGGCAATGAACACAGAAGTAGCATCGCCTTGTCTTCATCCTCAACTATAATATCCACATTGGCCATATCTGAAAGTAGCTTAGTGAAGTTGTTGACATGCTCCCTGATGGAAACCCCTCTCTTCATCTTGAACTGGTAAAATCTCTTCTTCAAGTGAAGCCGATTCTCAATGCTCTTCGTAAGATATTTCTCATTGAGTGTTTCCCACATCTTCTTCGCCGACGTCTCGTTCATGACATCATAAATAAGATCCGGCGTCAAGCATGACCTAATAACACCACAAGCTCTACTGTTCATCTTTTTCCAAACCTTATCCTCCAACTCCGCGGGTTTCTCTTTTAACTCAAGAGTCTCCTCCAAATTCTGTGCATCCAAGGCATCCATCACCTGACACCTCCACAATCCAAAATTGATCTTGCCATCGAACTTCGGAACATCAATCTTCGTGTTATTGATGCTCAGACTCTGTATCGCCTTTGTTAGAGACGAGCCTGACGTGCTTGCATCTCCCATGTTGTCGATCTAGCTCTGATACCAATTGTAGTGCGCGGCGGAAGCTTCTTGGGCAACACACACAATAACTAGAACTAAACCACAAACAATATGCAAACCACAATCACAGCAAAAACAAACAATTTACGTGGTTCGGCAAGTTGCCTACGTCCACGGGGCAAGGAGGGGGGGAGATTTTACTACTAGAAAACAAGGGAATACAAATAGGGTTACAAATCTCTCAGACCAAACCCTAAAACCAAACACTTGATCTCTCAAAACTCTCCCACAATTGGATGCAACAAATCTCTCTTAGTGGCTGCTCAAAATCGTCCTTAGGATGCCCTAACAAAACATGTTTAGGATATTTATAGATTACAAAACGAACCGGGTCAAAAGTCGACCGGCCCGGTCGACCGACACCAGAGCCGAAGCACAGTAAGCCTTGTGCACGAAATCGGTCGACCGGACCGGTCGACCGACGCCTGTTTTGCCTGATTCTGAACTTATTCTGCAATTCCTTCAGTGGTCACTCCACTTTTTTTTTTTTTTGTAGTGGAGAGGATCCGAATCCTCTGATAGTCTTGGGATCAACATGATCAAATAGTATGAAGAAAAACTGACATTTTAAACCTAATACCAGATAAATTTCTTAGGGTATCAGTGGATGTAATTGACCCCACTGCCCCTGTTGTAGATCCACCCCAAACTACATGATTATTATTTTCACTTTTGATGAACTTTTTAAAACAAGAAAATAATCTGTTGACAAACCAACAAAACACCAAGGGTTTATAAACAATTTTCCCTTCTTAATCTCTGAGGATCGATTAGCAAAATACTTTAGTGAAGCTAAAGTTGCAAGTAGTGCATGTTTCCAAGGAAGGCTCCTATTCCCAATGGTTTCCGCTCCACTCCACTCCACTGTTGACAACGCGGCGGCATAAACTTCCAAAAGCGTTCTTCCCATTTTTGGAAAAAACCCTGATTCTTCATCAACATTAAGAATCTTTCTTCTTTTTTTGCCTTTTTTTTCTTTTCTTTAAGCCTCTCCACCATTATTTCTCTATATAAACCCTAACTTAGCTTGCAAACACATATTCAAGTGGGTAAATAATAACTATAATTAGATCAAAAATGACAAGAATGATAGAGCCGCTTACAGTTGGGAGGGTGATAGGAGATGTTGTGGATGTTTTCAGCCCAAGCGTGAAGCTGGAGGTCGTTTATGGATCGAATAAACAAGTTTATAATGGGCATGAGCTCATGCCTGCTGTTGTTTCTTCAAAGCCTAAGGTTGAGATTGGCGGTGATGATATGAGAGCTTCTTACACTTTGGTGAGTAGTTGATTTGTATAGAATTTAAGCGTGCATGCAACATATTTATAAGTATATATTATTTCTATTTTTAAAATTTTTTTCGGGGTTTTTTTTTCTCCTTTCCTTCGGTAGATCATGACAGATCCTGATGCTCCTAGTCCTAGTGATCCTCGCTTAAGAGAACATCTCCACTGGTTAGTCAATTTAATTTTTTTTCAAGTACATAATTATAATGTTCAACTCGATCTTATCGTGAGCTGAGATCTATCGGATCAACTCAGATTCAAATCTCACGTACGTACCATGTATAATTAATTTAAAATAGGTTAAAAGAGTAGCATTTCTTAGAAAACACAGGCTTCGAAATAAGAAAAGGAAATTACTGTTTATGGTGAGAATTAAGAGTTATTATAATTTTATAGTCTAAAACAGGTTAATTTTTAGCTCCTAACAAATTAACTTACACATTTTGTTATTGATGTGTTCCAGGGTTGTCACTGACATTCCGGGCACCACTAATTCCTCATTTGGTGAGTAGACAAACTGGACGACACGCGGTATTTGATGCTATATTTCAAGACTAATTAATTCTCAAATTATACTCTTTAACAATTAAGCTCGACATAATAATTATTATGAAAACAAATGCTATAGCTAAGTAACCTATTCACTCAAATTCAAAGTCATGGTGCAGAAGTTTGTAATACTTAGTTAGCTTATATAACTCCTCCTCTTCGTTTTTGTGCATTCAAAAACTACATGCTTCCTGATTGATGTTCGTTTTCTTAAATGACGTCCTCCTGTTGAAATTAAATGTATCTCAAACTTTGCAGCTAGCTACTATATACTGGGAATCATGAATTAATATACTGAGAAACATGAAATTTAAGTGGCTTTGTTTCCATTCTAAATTTAATTTTTAGATATAATCATTTCATCGATCATGACATAATGAAATGTGTAGAATGACTTATATTTTCACAAGGATTAAACAACAAAACAAGAATAGTGATAGAATTATATGGAAAATCATATACGTATTTCTACCTAAAACCTTGGTTAGAGAAAATTCAGTTTTAGAACATAATTAATCTCCATGTTATAGATGAGAAATAAAACAATCACCAAATGCCTCAAATACACATGTATCTACTATTTATGAGACATGATTCCCCCCCTCCGAGCGAAATTGATAGAGTCCTTTGAAATTATAACCTTATTGGGCATGGAAAAAATTGTCAAATGCATGACAACCATAATGTTTCTCTTGCTACTAATTAATTCACTGAAAGAAACATTTATAGAGTCTGTTATCGGCCTGAACTTTCATCATTATATACGTACCTAATATGATCAGAAGAAAATGAATTATACATGCATGAAGATGATCTTAATTAGTTAGGTGACAAGTATACTACAATCTTCATATATAGTTACCAATACGTGTATCATTCAACAACTGTAGTCATGCGCATTGTGAAGAGACTTCATCACTTTATAACAATCAGTTGAAGGTACTGAGTTTGCTCAATTGATTAAACGCTAGCTACACTCTAACGCATCAATAAATTAATTATAAGCTCAACTTGTCATCTCATCTCTTACTTACAAAAACTTGAAACTGCAACATTCAGGCAGGGAAATTATCAGTTACGAGGCCCCAAAGCCTGTGATAGGCATCCATCGCTATGTCTTCGTCCTCTTCAAGCAGAAAGCACGCGACACGGTTCGCTCCCCTCAGTCCAGAGATTGCTTCAACTCCCGAGTGTTCGCTGATCAGAATAGCCTCGGCCTCCCTGTGGCTGCAGTGTTCTTCAATTGCCAGAGGGAAACAGCCTGCAGAAGCCGACGCTGATTAATTAATTAATGCTAGGTATTGTTAATTAATTGTCCTATAAATCTCATACTATCGTTTTGTCGTTCATTATACTATATATATACACACAGATACAAGCATGTAAATATTAAAAATCTGAACCTAACTCTATTTTTGAAACTACAATATTAATTGCTTTAGTCTTGTGTAGTAGGAGAATAGTACTTATATATATAGTAATAGAATTATGATTACACTTCTTCGTAAAATGATCATAAATGTTTTATATAAAATTAAAAAAAAAAGCTGGTAGCATGAATTTTCAAAACCGCACAAAGTACACCATGAGCTATTAGAAGTTGTTTCCAGTATGGAGGTTAATTAAGTGTTGAATGAATTAGGTCTAGATTAGCTACTCTTGTTTACATCTATCAAACTACGAAGTTCATAGGGATAATACAAAACTGTTCATAACATACCACATGCAAGTCACGTGATATTAAATCCTAACCCAGTCAAACATGGAAATTTGGTGAGAAAAAACCTCACAGCAATTTCTCTAATTAAAAAGGTTATGAAAATTTTGTCCCAAAAAAAAACGTAACACCCTATTAATATTAATATTAATATTCATGGTAGCTTTGTGAAAATTTTAAGGGAACATATATAGTATGCTTAGAATTTCCTCACTATGGGACTATATATCATAATATTGATGATGCCTTTTCCCTCATTTTTTTTTTAAAGGAATGTATTGATGATGCTCTAACTCAAAGTCTGATTGGAGGATGGCTGAAGATTGCATGTGTAGCTCTCTGGATCAGTGAAAGGGCGACACGTCCTGGAGTCTAAAAAATTGTACGGAGCCAGAAATTAAAACCAACTATTGTTTGTCTCTATCAGTTGTGTACTTGATCTCTTTATATAATGAATTTTAGTAGTACTTGTTCCCGGCTTTCGGTATATATATCGGGGGTTGGTTTGGCTTAATTTCTAAAAATAAAAAAATAAGAAAGAAAAGGAAAAGTACTAAAATATTTATTTTATTGTATTTCTATGAAAAATATATGAAAACTTTATAGAACTAAAAAAGTATAACTTTTCTTGTTTCTTGCTCTTTCTTTGTTTGGTTCAATACAAGAAAATGGGTGCATAATTTTATAGAAAATATATTGTTTTTTTAATTTTGTTTGGTTGGGTATGAAAAATTTTATAGAAAAGTGCAAGTCATACAAGAAACTTTAAAATGGCTAGTCTAACAGCTAGTTTTTTTTTTTGGGTTAATGAACAGTAACTTTTATTCATCTTCCAAATGTGAAAATACAGCATATCAAGATCTCAGTTGAACTGAGAATTACAAAACATTCCAAAACTCTTACATCTCATTTACTCAAGCCTACAAAGCACATATCCATTCTCTATTTTCAACAGCAAAAGGACCATTAAGAATAATAGCAAAAATGTTGAATTTGATCTCTTTGAACAGTTGATCAGCTGACTTCAATTCATGCCGAAAAATCCTGGTATTCCTCTCATTCCATATGCTATAAATTGTTGAGGTAAAAGCCAATTTTTTTAGTTTTTGCTTAAAGCCTCTCCCCCTCAACCTGGAACAAAACCAGTTCAAAACGTGATCCCACTTGCACGATCGCCACCTGAACTGCAGCCAGTTCATAACCATGACCCAGACATCACTAGAGTAGCAACATTTGAAAAAAAAGATGATCTCTGCTCTCAGAACCAGAGCAAAACCTGCAGCAATTTATATTAATAATACCCCTCCTAATCAATCTGTCTTGAGTGAGCAAACGGTTCTGAATTGCTAACCAACTGATAAATGAGTGCCTGGGGTAATTAGAGGACTCCAAAACTGTGCCAAACCAGGGCACCAAGGTAGATACAGGGGAGATAGCATCATATAGATCAGACAGTTGTATTTTTGAATTCCTGCAACAAGACTGAATGATCAACTTCAGATTATCAACACTTCCAAAATGTCCCTGGGCCTTATCCCTGACCTTCAATATCTGTTTCCACATCCACGAATCACTATTTTTTGCTTGAACATGCCAGACATCACAGTTTTTTAAATATGTACCATGTATCCACTTGATCCATAGGCTTTCTTTGCTTACATGTATATTCCAGAGTAACCTCAGTGTTTTAGCCATACTCCATCTAGATGCAGAATAGATGCCTAGGCCTCCAGATTTCTTATTCAAGCAAATTTGATCCCATGAAATAAGAGGAGTTTTGTGAGCTTGTTCAGAATTGCCCCAAAGAAAATTCCTGCATAGTTCGTCAATTTTCTGAAGCACTCTCACTGGCAGAACATAATTTGAAATCCAGTAATTTTGTATACCAAGGATAACACTTTTGATTATTTGTAATCTTCCTGCATAAGAGAGAGATCTGTTTTTAAACAAGACTGGAATTGACCTGCTATCTTGTTGAAGAGAGTAGAGCAATCCATGTAAGATAAACATTTACAGATCAGAGGAACACCGAGATATGTGATGGGTAAAACTCCTTCAGAGAAGTTTAGAAGGTTTGAAACAAGGCCTTTCAGATTATCATCAATGCCTCCATAAAAAACTTTGCATTGTCCAGGATTTGCCTCAAGACCTGATACAGCACTAAAATGTTTAAAGCACTTGTAAAGCAAATTGACTGAGTGAAGATCACCTTTAGAAAAGAGGAGAAGGTCATCCGCAAAGATTAAATGAGTGATTTTGAGATTTCCACATCTAGGATGGAATTTGAAAGACCTATTATCCTTGAGTAAATCCAACTACCTTGAGAGATACTCCATGCCCAAATTGAACAAGTATGTTGAGAGGGGGTCACCTTGTCTTAAACGCCTCTCACCTTTGAAGTAGCCATGAAGGGTGTCATTTAAAGAAATGAAATACTTGGGGGTAGTAATGCAGGCCATAATCCAATTAACCATATTGACTGGAAAACCAAGGCCTTTAAGCATATCATTTAGAAAATCCCAGTTAATAGTATCAAATGCTTTTTTGATATCAATGCTCAACATAATTCTGGGAGAGATATGTTTTCTACTATAGTTTTTCACTATCTCATGAGCTAGCAAGATGTTACTTGATATTTGTCTACCTCTCACAAAAGCACTTTAAGCCTCGTTGATCAAAATCCCCATAACAGGTTTAATCATGTTGGCTAGAATTTTAGAAATTATCTTATAAAGATAATTGTAGCAGGCAATGGGTCTAAAATCAGATGGAGTCTTAGGACACTTTATTTTTGGAATCAGAGTGATTGATGTAGCATTGATCATTCCCAGAAGCTTACCAGTTCTAAAAAAATCATTTATGGCTTTAGTTACCTCATCCCCAATGATATGCCAGGCAGATTTATAAAATGTCATACTATACCCATCAGGCCCAGGAGCTTTATCATCACCCATGGAGAAGACTGCACTTTTAATTTCCTCTTTGGACACTGGAGAAGACAAGGAACTAGCTTGAGCCTCATCCAGACATGGACCATTGGAAATAATATCACCATCAGGCGTAGATGTTTTTGTAGATGAACCCATGAGATTCTTATAAAAAGAAACAAACTCCCTGAATTATCTCTTCACCATCAGTTAGTCTGTATCCTGCATTATTGTAAAGCACCATTACTCTATTGAGATGTCTTTTTTGCTTTAATTGCAGAATGAAAAAAGCTTGTACATCTGTCTCCTTGCACATTCCACTGGATTCTGGATTTCTGATGATAGAATGATAATTCACAATCCAAAAGTTTATTGTATAAAGCAAAGTATTTTTTTCCTGATTAATCAAATCAGTGTTGAAAGGGTTCCCCTGTAGATTATTTTGCACATTTTCTAGATTAATTCTAGCCTTGATCACTTTCTCACTGATATTGTGAAAACTCCTTTTGTTTAAATCCTTCAGTGCATTCTTCAATAGCTTCAGTTTGCTTGCAACAGAAAACATAGCACATCCTGCAATTGAGTTTTTCCATACAAATGAAATAATAGGCAAGTAGTTTTCATGCTTGATCCACATCTTGAAAAACTTAAATGGCTTCTTTCCTTGCACACAGTTATCATATATTGAAACTAGAGCTGGGGAGTGATCAGAGCAGCTGGGAGGAAGATACTCAACATGGCTAGAGTTATGCAAATTGATCCAAGAGTCATTAACCAAAGTTCTATCCAGTCTACTCCAAACCCTGAAATTAGAATCTTGTTTATTATTCCATGTATAGTAGCAGCCTTCAGCTTTTAAATGAGACAATTGACAATTGTCAATAAAATCCCTAAAATCAATAGTTTCAGCTTCAGTAACTGCAAGACCACCAATTTTATCCTCTTGTCCAGTAATAGTGTTAAAGTCTCCAGATAGGATCCATGCTTTGTTCCCAACTGACTGTTGAATTTAAAAAAGATCTTGCCAAAGAACCTTCCTATTTTCTTGATGATTATGTCCATATATGGAGGTAACTAGACAATCAATTCTACCATCCAGGGATTTAACTGAACAGGAAATAAGCTGAGCAGATATCCTGTCAACATGAACATCCAGAGTATTTGGATCCCATAAAATCAATAATCTGGCTTTGCTAGAACTATTTGCATTAGAAATCCACTTCCAGTTACTATGTAACTTCTTTACTATAGCAGGAAGGTTGTTAACCTTGATTTTTGCTTCAATGAGAGACATAAAAGAGATACGATGTTGGTGTATATGGAACTTAATCAAATGTTGTTTAGAGGACTTGTTTAGCCCTCTGATATTCCAAAAGAAGAAATTCATATTTCTAGAACATCCCCTCCATTAATATTTGGGGGATCATCCACCAGTTTGTTGAGGTGATCAAAGGAGTTTCCAAGAGTTGGAAAGCTCTTAACTCCAGATTTTTGCATATCTGCCCAATTCCTGCTGGCTAGGGAATTTTTGCCTGCTATAGAATTCCAAATTCTAGAATTCCAAATTCCATGGTCGTGAACATGCACAACATGCACCAGATTATTAACTGAAGTGCACAAATTTTGTTCAGCCTGTAAATGTAACCCCCTAGGTGATAATCCAGAAAACTGATCCTGAACATGCACAACGTGCACAGAGTCCACATTATTGAGCCTCAAACTTTTCTGACCTGATAAGTTGCGCTGAATAATTTTCACACTATCAAATTAATGTTATAAAATCCTTCTATCCTCAACTTGCCATGAACAATAATCCTCGGTCTTCACATTTAATTATTAACTTTAGTTCAATTTAGCAACAACAACAACACACCTAACTCACCCCCACAAACTAATTTTCAAATCACATTGCGAAACCAAAAAATCACCTACAGAGGGTTTCTAATGATCAAGTTTAGCACTATAAAGCAAATTATGCATTCAATTCATCACCATCATATCAACACCATAAATATCCAATATTAAAAATTCAAGATAAACAATAGTTTCGAGTTATACCTTACAGTGTGAACTCACTGACCCGAAGAAATAGATCAAACACCCTAATAGATCTAAGCAAGAGCAACAACCGAAAACCCCAAAAGACTAGATCAACAGCAGAAAGCCTCCAAATAGAGCAGATCCGAAAAAATAGAGGACCTCCGAACAAAATCAACACAAGAAAGCCC
This sequence comes from Asparagus kiusianus, assembly GCA_022839385.1. Lineage (NCBI taxonomy): Eukaryota > Viridiplantae > Streptophyta > Magnoliopsida > Asparagales > Asparagaceae > Asparagus > Asparagus kiusianus. The sequence goes on along the minus strand of BQKN01060628.1, from coordinate 40,463 downwards.
AACAAAGCTTTATCTCCTTAACCGAATCCATCTCCAAACTCATGAATGAGTTAGGTTACGGAGGTGGATTAAGAAGCCATCAAAGCAAAATGGGGGTGGGAGCGACACGGGACACAAATAATTTCAGGGGAAAGAGATTTGGGGGCGGGAGCGAGAGCAGGGCATGAATTTTTTTCATGGATAAGAGAATTGGGGGCGGGAGTGAGACAAGGGGCTTGAGAAAACCTAATAAATTTTCCGCTCAAAAATGCCCACTGAAAATTGAGATGGGGATGGGAAATAGGGTATGTGCTAGCTATATTATTATTTCAATGAGAATTGTAAGATTTCTCACTAATTTCCTTCCATTTTGAGAGGAAGTTGATTTTTATAAAATGAAATATTTTTTCCCTACTTTATAGAAAATATTTCTATAAAACTTTTTTGAACCAAACATAGTTTATAGAAAACTATATATAGGAAAATTTTAATTACAAAATTGTCATTATCACGTGTTTTCTCAAAAGTTTTCTATAAAATGTGTGAACCAAATGCCCGCTTAATCTATCGTCTATATATTGTCACAGACATTGTTTGGACGCTTCTTTAATGAGTACAATAAAGTCTATATGATATAGCACTTAAATACATTTTTGTTTCCTGTGTTTTGCACTTATATATCCTTATTTGTTTTTGGCAGAACTTACATATCCTGAAGTTTCTAAAAGTTATATTTTAATATTTTATTTTATGTAAACTTGATAACTTTACACCAAAATTTTCTCATGTAACACTCATATGCTAAATTTAGAACTTAGCCACTTATGTTTGTTAGATTTAATTTAAACCTACCATACTTTTATTTTAAAATATAATTAAGGTATGCTTTAAAATAGAATTAGGGTACACTTAACAGTGAATCCAACAGACACTAAAGGTTAAGAAGTTCTTACATCAACTTGTGAGTCTTACTCAGAAAACCTCAAAAGTAAAATTTTAACATTTGCATAACATGAAGTGTTAAAGTGCAATTTTTAAAAAGTTCAGTGTACTCAAGTGTTGCCAAAAACAAGTGAGTGTATATAAGTGCAAGATAGGGAAAACTATACATTATGTTTAAGTATTTAAGTGCTAATTGGCCAAGAATAAAAGATTTAAAGAAAAATGAAAACTAATCTTTGGTGAAGTCTAGATAGTAAGTGAAGAATCTCACAAATCTAAATATGATTGTTGAGAATCATCTCATTGAAGTGCAACATTAACCTAGTTTTTTCATTCGTTGCAAGGTGATAGATATTATACGTTTATAAACAAAAACTACCCTCTATAAATAAAACTAAAATATGTATATGAAGAAACTTAAAATGATGTCCGCACATATGCTAGACTTCCAAATGTAGAAATGGGTAAGTAAAACAGTGCTTGGCTGGCCTATTAGCATCTCTGCGTTTTATACATCTTTTTATTTAGATGACATGATTATACATTTAGAGTAAAAAGATATATCCATCAACCATCACACACCTTAAGATATTTGGTAAAAACTGTATCCATCGATCGTTGTCACAAATCTTTTATACAGTGGAAGGGGTCTTCAACATGGTATGAAAGCAACCGAAGTTCAAGTCTCAATATCCATTATGCATATTAAAAATATTAGAAAAATAAAATACTATGTAAATATAGATTTCAATCCATAAAAAAGTCCTATCAACATGTGGGGCATATTAGAGTAGAACTATATTTCTCGATCCTCATAGCTACCCTCACAGCTACTCTGTGAGCTTCCAGGTAAGTAAAAGCTTGAAACTAATTTTATTAGTTTTAATTGGGCTAGATGAACAACTATCATGTTCCTATTGCATGACTAGACTAGTTATGTCCATATACCTCGAAAAAATGAGTATGAGGTGACAACTCGTTTTGCTTAATAAGCTATCAAGAGATAGGCATGTGATATATGCCACCTTGCTAATCTCATCAGATGGGTGGGTCTCATCGAGCTTTATCTCGCAGTAAATTATTTAACAAAATGAGTTGTCGCCTCAGAACCATCAAGCCTTACACACACACACTTATTTATATGTGTATGTATTCATATGAAATAATAGGAACAAGGTGATAGGTCACTTTGATATCACATCGGAAGCAGATGGATTTCACTATTATTGTCTTTTAGCATCTCGTTTAGCTTGCTAAATGAGATGACATCTCATATCTAGTATATCCCGTAATTTGTATACATGTGAAATTTTAGGTGTGAATTGGTGGCTCACTTTTCTTGAAGTTTGGTTGTCACAAGGTTAGGATCTACAATGAATTATCACCAGCATATGGCAGGATTTAGGTTCCTCCAATCACATGGGACATGAAGCTGTTAGAAATTGATCATTCAAAATATGTTTTTATCTTGTTATATCTACACCATGCTCCTTTTCATTAAAAGCCTTGTATATCAGTATTACTAGGCGTTGCAAGCTTGGATCCCAATAAGCATTTGGGAGTGAAACTTGAATACCAATTGCATGCTCTCCATAGCAAGAAATAGTATTCGGCACCCTTAGGCATGTACCAATACTCCCTCCTTCAAAATAGGCCTTGCCCTCAAAGGTCTTGCTAGCTCTTGATATCCTAATTGATCCCATCAATCTATATGAATGTCATCAGTTTTGTCCATCCCTAAAGCTTGGACATGATAATCTGCACTATATTATTCAACAGTAGACTTCAAGAACCTTTTTTTTTTTGGTGACCTTTTCATGACATGTGGATTGCAATAGGACAGTCCTTGACCACAGGGACCTAAGTCCAGTAAGTGGTCCATATTAATTACGGACTTTTTCTTCAACCGATGCATTCTCCAATTTTCATTGGTCCACGAGAACGCAATCAACTTAGCCACAGAAATAACCCATAATCTTCTTTCTATAGCATGACTGCTCAGAGCAAAATCATTCAGGAAATCAACAAAAACTGAAGTCGTAGACTCAAAAGAAAGGGGTTTCATGAAATTCTCAAAAGACCCTTGAAGCTTTTCCTGTAGGACTCCTGGATGTGAAAAAAACAACACCGTCCATATTGATTATTAGCTGCACAAAAGAGAACTGATCTGGGTAAACCGGCTGAAGTACGCATATATATGGAATTTCTGAATCCAGCTACAACCTCTCAGTTGTGAGAATTTAAGGTGATACCTAGCAACCAAGCTCACCATTCACCCGCACAAACTGAGATCAGTGTTAATTTCTTCATTGTCAGTGGCTGCCGATGGTGATGGAGTTAAGGCTACCAGTTGGGAATTCTGTCGAACAGGTGGTGTGTGATCAAAAATAGGCATTGGAGATGCAAAAGAGGTTTTCTGCAACGGTGAGCATAGGAATGAGGTAGAATGTAAACGGAACACAGGAGGTGGAATGGCTCCGATTGGGTGGTGGTGAAATTTGTAAGGGAAAATGGCTTGGTGGGAAGTTACGCAAACCCGAGGTTGGAGACGATGCACAGGGGGGGCCTTGTTCATGTTGGGCAGAAGATGAGGATGAAGGAACTGGTTTATGAGGGGTATAGGATTGTGATATAAATGATGAGGGTTTTGGTTGTTGTATGGTTCAAGTTGGTCTGAAGTTGGATGTGCTGCAGGATAATTCAGGTTCACATAATGTGGTGGGGGTGTTTGTTGGTAGGTTGTGAGGTTAGGGACAAGGGATTGAGGTGTAATGTAACAGGAAGGTGGTGATGGCGGTGGACTGTAATAAGAAGATGGGTTAATATGAAAGAAGAATCCCCAGAGAGAGTGAACGGAGCTGCGCGAAGTGAGAACTAGAGCTTTAGGTTAACGTCACAGAGCCGGTAGGAACAGCACATGCTGTATGAAACAATATGGACGATGGTGGAAATGGAGGATATGATGATGGGTGAAGTGGTCAGCGATCACCTCCAGACAGTCCGCTTGGGCATTCTGTCGAACACGCTGCGAGCACCATTGTCAATGGGTGAAGAGGGCTTGTCGGGTGCGAAGGGATGGCGGCAACGGCTGTGTTGGCTGTGGGCCCGGAGATAGCTGCCAGCAGTATCAGAGGCGGCTGGCGACCAGCTCTGATACCATTGTTACAAGCTTGGATCCCAATAAGCATTTGGGAGTGAAACTGGACACCAATTACACTCCATAGCAAGAAATTAAGAGCTAGAAGAAGACAAGAACTGGACAATGACAATAGAAAGGAATTGCATAAAAAGAAAGACGAGAAAGTTAGAAATATTAGGCAACTATCTAACTAAGATATAGAGAACCCTAACTCCATTACAAGGGAAAACTAAAAGAAAGAGGAAAGTAAATGAACACAATACTCGGCCTAAAGTCCTCTTCCTCTAATGTTACTTATATAGTGTTACTCTTTGCATCCAAATCCCCAAGAATCCTAAGTTGCAAACTACTTTCAAATAATCCCCTCGAAATGATGCTCTTGTATAAATAATATTTGGCACCCTTAGGCATGTATCACTAGAATTTTCAATAGTGACTCCTCGGGGTTTTTTTTACCCTGATACCAGTGATCTACCGCTGTATTTGAGGAACTTCTTAAAGATAATATTTAGCAAAGCATGCACTCAGAAGTCTGCACAAGGACACAAATAACTTGAACTAAATGTACTAGAACTCCTACTACTGATGTGTGAGAAATTCAGCACCTCAAATTCACAGGGTAAACAACGAAGCACAGATGAAAAAACTATTTATGGAGCCTTTGCTGTTTCCCTGACTATAGCTAGCTTGGCCAAAAGACCTGAGAGTTGAAGAAGCGAGCCAACTCCATCACAAATTCTCATGTGGGCGAATCCTGTTTCCTGTAATCAGATAAATGAATGCAGTGAATACCTCAAAATATCAGCCGTTGGTCATAAGATGACACTTTTGAACAAAATGCTTAATTGACCAGTCACCTTGAGGAATTCCAGCTTCAGATACTCAGCCATGTCATAGTTTTTGATAATTCGAAAGAGAGTAGTGATTATGTCAGTAGGCGAATAACCTAAGTCATAAAGTTGCTTCAGTCCAGCACAAGCATCATCGAATTTTCCTTCAAGTACATTTCGGACCATATTTTTAACATGCAAAGGGTGAGGCTGGTCACAGACCTAAATGCAAGAAAACAATACTTGGTAAAATTTGATGAAGTTGAGGATAAAAGGGAGTTGCCAGCTTTACATTCCAACCTTGAACACGTTCTCTTGATTGACGAAGCAAAACCCACTGAATGTCGCTTGCAAGTTGTTCAAAGCCTGCCTCATATCGCCGTCAGCTGTGAATATTATGGCCTCAAGGCCTTCCGGCACATAGGGAACCTATGAATAGTGAAGAAATGAGAAGAACATAAGTGACAATTGAATGCGTACAGAATCTTGTATAGGTAGGGTGCCCCTGAGGACTACCACCTTCACTTGTCAAATATTTAAAATTATAAGCTAAATATATTTAGGCTGAACCACAAACACATACAGCATCAGAAGCCAGAAAAGAAAATTCTCAGAGCTCCACAGTCTGTCAAAGATATCACTCTGATGCACTTTAAAATATCTTCAATTCTGAATTAGCATTGCAGAGCAGCTTATGGATACCATTACATCTCCACATAAAGATAGTTTACATGAGTACGTAGTAAAGAAGTGTGACATTTTACAAGTCAATCTCCCTTCAGCAGAATGACAAATCGTATCTTGAAAGGACACTTGACAAAATCTATAGATTTTGATTATTAATTTATAGGTAGAGGATTGTTAGTAGATTCATTTTCTTTCTTTTATCTCTTTTCCACGTTCACCAACCAAATCACGTTTCTGGATTAGTGCTAGTCATGATAAACAGAATGAACATACCAAGAATATACCAATAAACTGGCATTTGACAATTGATATTGTAACTAGAATGAACAAGTACAAAGACAAGCATCTGGTATCAAGAACCTTAGGGTCTCAATGTCTACCAACTGAACACCCTGAGTATAGCCTATGTTGAGTAATGATCGACAGGCCATATATTTCAAGTCCCACAAAGGCCTCAGATCCTTGGGGCAGTATCAAAAGTCAGTTTTTGATCTACATTGTCTATAAAAAACTAAAGCTCATGGCAACATCTAATCATTTATTTCCCTATACAGTATATGTAAGGAAAAGTGATGTGATGCTTCCCAAAGATACCATGAATTTTTCATTTTCTATCAATCATCTAACAAATCTAATTCAACCTTGCTCATGTCAGTTCAGAAATGAATTTTTGGTTCCTAAGATTTTAAAGCAAATAGCAAAACCCTAGAAAAGAGAGAAACCACATTTGTTGGGAAGAAAACTCCATACATGGACAAGCAACTCGGATAACTGGATCTGCAGTTCAGATCATATGGTACTGTGCTAAACTTGTAATTAGACAATTTCAATGTCTTGATATGAGAACCACATACTGAGGCCACTTTCTTTCTGAACAAGTCACAAAAAACAGACTCCTAGAGGAAGCAACTTAAGACATGATGTTTGAGTGAAAAAAACACGGACATAGATATGCTCACATGAAACAAGATGACACACCACGACAATGAAAAGCTATAGAACTACTTACAGTATAGAAATAATAGAGATCTGTTCTATATTGCACATCGAGGTAAGAAATAAATTCGTACTCATTTCCTCACATGTATAACCAAAAACTTAGTCCATTGGACCATGTAAGCCCATCAACACTTCATCACCACCCCCTTCATCTTCAACACTTCATCACCACCCCTTCCTCTTCAACACCAACATAAAAGGGTAATTAAGATAGTAAATAAAAAGTACAAAATAATTCTTTATTCTTCAACTAGTAACATATGTGACACCTTATGGTGCTAATTGAGTTATCTCTTACAATTTATAAGTAGTGCAAGTGTGATAAAATCATTTTTCTATGATCCTTCAAGCTTCGTAGCACCTCTTTTTCCTTGAAAATTCATAAAGATTGTGTAGAAGCACTACTGGAGCTGTACAACAGGAATCACATTTTTCCAATTACAGTACAGTTTATAGTGTATCACTTCCCTTTGAACTTCCTTGAGCAATTTTCATCAGACGTCCTAAGAACTATGCCATTGAAGGTTGTATTATGTATGCTTGTGCAGAATTCATTCACCAATACATAAGCGTGTTTATATGTCTAAGCAGCCAAAACAAAACTGCGAAATTATGAGCATTTTTAGAGCAATTTAACAAGTATCTGCCTGTTATTTACTAGGCTTAATACAAAAACACATGTTATCCCTAAAGTTAGTGAAATATTCGAGTGGAAGAGATGAGAACTGTAGACATGAGTTAATAGAGTAAATGGGTATGCTTCAGTCATCAAGGTGCAAAAGCCTAGAAGTAATTTTTGGGTGCTACACAGCTAAGGTATGAACAGCAGATATAAATAAGTGGTACCAAATTTGTACCAAAAAAGATGGGAATCGACTATTTCCAATTTCAATTTATTTAATCATAATGAAAGTTTGCTACATCAACCAATTTGATGATTTATGACCAGCAAAAAGATATACTACTGAAAAATCTAACTTCTAAAGTTTTCGGTAAACCCTCCTTCCTTCCAAGGACCAAGTTACAAATCCAACAAAACAGAACTCTTTTTTTGCCTCTTCAATTGGATTATGGCCATTCCATTTTGCTAACTTGTTATAATTACAACAATTTTGAGTTGAATAAGCCTTTGTAGCGGCAACACCTAATAAGAAATGTACCTGCTTTTCTAGTTTAATGTGCCTCAAATTTAAAGCTGAAAGCCCCCAAGCAGAGTAAGGTTTCTCTGACTCTTAAGTAACACCTCTAGTTTACAAAGGTGTATCTCAGCACATAACATTAATTTTTACTGCAAATACTTCATGAAGAGCTTCAAATAACTTCCTCCACCTGGGAGATTTCATTTGAACTCATAATAGTAAGGGAGAGGTAAACCCAAAGAAGTGACTCAAATTCCACAATGAAAATAATTCCATTTCACTGTCTGACTTTCACGACCACCAGTAGGAGAAATCTGAGATAGGTGTATCTAGAGGAATGTAATTCTTTATTAATGGGAATACAAATTTGAAACTATTCATCATGATTGTTATCTAGATTATTGTGATAAGGGATTTACTTTAACCTAGAGTTTGTAGGACACTCAAATAGTTGTTGAGCGTCTGAGCAACAATACCCAGAACATATGTTGGGACCAATGTTAAAATTAACGAAAATGGGTTACGTAATGCTTACCTCCTGTTAAGGGTTAAGGAAAAAAAACGCAAGAAAACGTAATGTGTAACGTAGGTTATATTGTTTACTAATTAATTAGATATTTTATAAATACTAACAATTTGTAGAAACTTTAATACTTAGAATCAAACTTTTCAAACATAACATCACAATTGTCAAATATAGAAATATAATATCACAATTTCTTAACAAAAATTAATCATATATGGCTAAAAATCATTCCAAAAGGCATCATCAAATGATCAAATATATCCTAATTCTTAACTTAAGTTCACAACATAAACCAAGCCCAAGCATGATTATCAAACAGTAAAAATCTAACACATATAGTGATTGCAAAATGCAAATTGCTAACTGATTTCATGAAATTAAGCCTAATTAACCTTATAATCAATTAAAATCTAAGCAATAAAGCTTAATTAACTTGATGATGGAGATGGGTGAATGATTGTGCAAGCTGAGGAAGATGGAGTTTGAGAGAGATGGGTCACTGTTTAGGTTCGAAAGGGAAATGTGTGAGACTCAAAAGGAGCTAAATTAACTTGATGGTGGAGATAGGTGCTCGAGATGATTTCATCGTCAAGGAGGGCGAGAGATTTTGTCGAAGGTTGGGGCAGGAGAGAGATTTCGTTGAAGGTTGGTGCGGGAGAGAGATTTCGTCGAGGATGGATGAAGGGAGAGAGAGAGCTATTCGTCGAGGTGGAGAAGTGAGAGATTCCTTCATCGGGGTGGAGGAGGGAGAGATCTCATCGTCGTCGAAGGTGGAGGCAGCGAACAAAGACCAGAGAGTCGGGTGAGAAGAAATTATGGTTTTGGGGAGGCGGCTACCAGCGAATTAGGTGAGAGTTTGGGTGAGAGAGGGATGAGTTTTTGTATAAAATGGATGGTGGATATCAAATCTACGTTTCCAAAAAATAAAATGCATCTAACTTAGGTTATTTTGGGTCATGAAAGTAACGCGTTTTAACCCTTTTTTACGTTTTTTTTTAAATAATGATGTGTTATATTGTGTATGAGTTAGGGGTGGGTGTGGGTTGGGCCGGTTTAGGCCCGTGACCCAGTCCGCAGGGTTCAAGGCTGGGCTAGGCCTAATCTAAGCTGGCCAGGTCAGAGTGGACCAGATCTATTTCTCTGATCCCAAATCTAGCACTAGACCCAGTCCGACCCACAACCAGCCTAGAGCTCGTGAGCCGGCCATGAGTTTTTCATCCATACTTTTTCCTATTTTTTACCTTTATAATTATATTAAACTTGTATTTACAATTATAAAATTATTTCTAATTTATTTTTTAGTAATTTAAATTTGTATTAAACTATTTTTAAACTAGTATTAAACATTTTAATTCTTCCAAGTAGACAGAAGCAAGCTTAAATATTGCTATTTTGTTTCTCAATGGGATAAAAGGCCCACGAGCCAAATACCTATAGCATTTTGACTATGTTGGCAACTAGCTACAGGCTCAAAGGACTAAAGAAAAAGGTAGTTGCAGATCCAAATGGCTAAAAGAATAACTAGTCCAACTAAAAAAATATCATGGGCTAGAGCGGGTCGAGCTGGGCCAAGTCGCGCGTGGATCGGGCCTACTTCTCTGATCCCGGGTTTGGAACTGGACCCGACCTAGCTGGTGATCCCAGTATATCATGGGCTGAGTCGGACCCGGCCCACTATAGGCTAGGTCAGGTTGTGACCCATGGCAGGTTGGGCCAGGTCAGCTCATGGGTCGATCCGGCCCACGCCCAACCCTAGTATGACTTATATCCCTGAATTATGTAACATATACCTCGCATTAAGTTATAAAACGCATTATAACGCGTTACATAACCTTTTTTTCAACATTGGTTAGGACAACAAGCATGCAAGGAATTAAAACTCAACTCAAAAAAGAACTAGAAGAAGACATGAAAATTTCCCCAATTATGGAATTGACAATGCTATTTCTCGCTTGATCTTTGGAAAGCTAACACTTTGTTTACAAGGAATTAGTCTAGAACTCGAAGAAGATATCTTGATTGTTTTGAAGAAAGAGAGAGCCTTTAATCAAGCTAAGGCAATCGGTTTGCTCACTTTTGTTTTAATTTCACAAACTAAACTTAAGAGTAATAACTCAAAGCGAACAAGATCAAACCAATTTGGATCATTTTGGGCAGTTCTTTAGCATGTCTATCCTGGCCTGGATTTTAAGTTATCCTCACAATCATAATTTTTAATTAATGATATTCATACTAGGCAGTTAGGCCTTAAAGTTAACTAGATATTAGTAAGGATAATAAGCATCTGAACAACAAGCAAAAACTAGAACCAACTCCATTTCAAGAAAGGCGATTAAGAAGGAGCTTAGAAGAGGCAGCGGCTCTGTCTCTCAAGCGTCACCTTAACATTCATGGTGGCATTACTATCAAAAAAGTAGTAACCAAGGTAATCTCTCGTGCTCCCCCTATCTCAAATACATACGAGTATTGTTTCCATTCCCGCCCATATCAAAGTCATTCTTTGCCCTATTATTGAAACACCCTCTTCTCGGTCCAATTCTCCAATCTACTCATCGTTTAGTAGTTTGCAAAAGAGAATTTTGCCTTTGCTAGAGAATCAAAAGAAATCTCGCTTAATCCAAATGAGGGGAGGATCCAACTTGTGAATAAGAAGAGGATTTCCAAGAATAAGGGTGAACTAATGTTTAAAAAAATCAAAAGTTCAAAGTCAAGTGTTTTCACTGTGAAAATCCAAGACACAGTGGAGAGAGCAATTGGAGTTTTTCTTTGTTTGAAATGCAAAAATATTGGTTATACCTCTCATTCTTGCCCTCTGAATGCAAGCCCTGCTCTAAAAAAATTCCGTTGCTTGAGAATATCAGACAATTTATCTAAGAAGATGATGACTTCTAAGAAAAGGGCAGAGAATGATTGATGGGCGAGGGAATGGAAAAGACTTCTCATACGAACATGACATAGGAGCGGGAAATATTACCTTGCTTATTGCCTTTTTGATAATAATGTCACCAGACAATTGGGAGACAAAGTCATCACCTCTCCTAAGCTCTCTCCTAAACTCCTTTCTCCAGATCACTACTCTCCTAAATGCTCCATTCAAGGATGCGCAAATCTATCATCTTAAGCTTGACATAAGAACATTTGGAAATTTCCACTACTATTTGCCTTGTGATTGAACCTTTAGCAATCTAAAGTTCCTAAAGAGATAAGGTTCAATCTCAATTCTAAAACATGACAGACACATGAAAGCCTAATGATGCTATGATCATGTACGTGAATTTGAATTGTTGGCCAATTGCCTCACATGACAAAGAAGTGTCCCTTAAAACATCTCCATCACATATTGGAGAATGTGTAAGGAATAGCTTTCTCTTGAAATTGGGATGATATGAACATCATAATCGTATATCGACCAATATTTGATATTGACAGATTCATTAATAAATGACGTGAGAAATCTCCCACATCATTAGCTTCAGTTTCAATAGCAAAACTATTTTTTAATAATTTGATTTTTGTCTGCTCTTCAACTTAAGTCAATCAGAATAAACATAAATGATTTCATAAAAGTAAGTCGCATAACTAAAAAAGTAGTTTGACATACCCATGAAGTAACATCAAGGTTTTATTATAGAAGCAGTCTTCCTAAAAAATTTCATTAACCTTAGACTATAATACCAACTTGATGGGCAATGCCAGGTTGAGAACCAATTGTAAAAACTTTAGTCAGTCCTTCCGGAACGTTTTCACATGTCAAGACGTTCTATGGAACAGATCATCCATCCTGACACAACAGAAGTAAAAAAAGGAACTCATAAAATAAGCAAGATGATGATGATTGCTTGAAAGATAAATCTTTTTAACTTATGCTAAACCATGTTGCATGCACATGATTACTAATCTATGTAAAAAAATTGCTGCTACTACTTGGTGAAAAAAAGTAAAAATTTCAACGTTTTTTATAATTACATGCACATACATAAATATGACAGAACTTACGACTAGAAAAACTATCAATTTCTATGTGATTTTTTCTAAGAGTTTTGATGGGATGCACAAATGTGTCTCAACAATGTTCTAAAATGTGGATTAAGCGTCCGCTTATGCGTAAGCAGGTTGGAACCACTTTAATTAGCAAAAAAACGCTCCACTATATGGTAATCGGACGCGTGTTCAGTAAGCACACACATAATTTTTTAATGCGACCACATTTCTTTTAAATCTTTTAAACATGTTTACCCAAACCTGACTCGACTACTAAAGTTATAAAAAAACTCTTAACCCTAAAGTTTTCCCAAAGTTCCATTACTCCTCTTTCTGTTCTTTCTTGTTTGAACCCAGTGACTGTGACAAATATCTGCCTTCATCAACACTTGCTCCACCTCGCACCGCTCGTTGAAACTCACTGCCTCTGATGCTCTTCTTGCAAGCTCTCAACAATCACCTTGAAGCTCTCTGACATTCCCCTCTAAGTTCTTCGACAAAACATATTAGTCAAAGCTTCTAAATATAATTTCTATTTCTCATGAATTTTATATATTTTAACATATAAAAATTAATAAATATATATTAAAAATTCAAAAATGCATAATTCCACATAATTTGATTAATTGGCAATGTTCTAAAATGCGGATTAAGCAGACGTCTATGCGTAATCGGGTTAGAATTGCTTTAATTAGCAGAAAAGCGCTCCACTATGTGGTAATTGGACACGTGTTCAGTAAGCGCACGCAAATTTTTTTAATGCAGAGACATTTCTTTTAAATCTTATAAACCCGTTTACCCCAAACCTGACTCGACTACTAAAGTATAAAAAAACTCTAACCCTAAAGTTTTCCCAACGTTCCATTACTTCTCTTTTTATTCTTTCTTGTTTGAAACAAGTGGTTGTGACAAATATCTGCCTTCATTGAGGCTTGCTCCACCTCGCATCGCTAGTTAAAACTCACTAGAAAAATGTACGATCTTTGATGCTCTTCTTACAAGCTCTCAATGATCACCTTGAAGCTCTCCGACATTCCCCTTTAAGCTCTCCGACCAAACATATTAGTCAAAGCTTCTAATATGATTCCACATAATTAGATTAATCGGCGCATAATCTAATTAATAGCTAAGTGCTCCCGGACCGCACACATAATAAAACCGTGTTTTTGAATATTGCATCTCAAGGCAATGTTTAGCAAGTGGTCAAACTAGATTATAATCCATAAAGATGAATTATAATCCATTTTTGGATGTTTTGGCAAGTAGCTTATTTTTTATTATAATCTACCAAAAAATAATCAGTGGTGCCCTAGGCTATTTTTTGATGCACTATAATCTATGTGGTTTGACCAAGTAAAAGACAATTATACACCTCATGGTTTCATAAAACCCCAGACCTCGTTTAATAACTCACCGCCAATCTTAATTTTTTTGGTCATTTTGACAATGTAATCCACAAATAGATTACAATCCTAATCAAGTGGATTATAATCCAAGTGGACTATAATCCAAAGTTCTAAAAATTCTCTCATTCCCAAAAGCTTCGTAGGCGCAAAGAAAGAAATCTTAAAGCATCAAGTTGACTTGATAAACTTTAGTAGCATATAAATCAATCAGAGGGTTCAAGGGAGCATGTGCAGAAAAGGAAAAACATGCTAAAAGTTTCTAGATGATTGAAATAGGGTCTTTTGCCAATAGTGACGTAGCCAGAAATTAAATCTTGAGGGGCACTCTTATTTCTTGTTTTAAGAAATACTAAAACAATTATATCAATTGTTACAATTGATAATATCCAGATTTGTTTTGAAGAGAAAGGATAGGGTCTCAAACTCAAAAGCCTCAACTAAATATTATATATGAAATGATTGTTTACCAAAAATAAATTGAGTACAACCAACTCTAAAAGTATAGTCAATTTTGATATATCTATATCCTAAAAATATACTAACCCAAAACTCGAAAATGACATTTACATTTACCAGGATAATTTGTTAGTTTCTGAAATCGTTGTATAATTTCATTAATTACTAATAGTATCAAAAACATCAATATCAATAATTGTTAATTACATCATTATAATATCAAAAATATCAAATTAGCGAGTATTTAGATTTAGGAGGTAAATGTGCAAGTATTATATGCGGGGGATATACAAGTAAAAGAACACAAAATTTAGGGATTTTTTAAAAGATATTAGTCCCTTATATATTAAGATTTTGAAATTAATTCTTCAAATCATTAAGGGATTAATTTTAAAATGTTAAAGATTTAAAGGACTAATATCAAACATACTCTTTTTTTCTATGCGAACTCATTTTATAACCTTTTTATCTTAATAGTTCAATTACGTTTGGAGTGGGCTTTACATTCCTTTATTCAATTTAAGAAATGTTAGCTGGAGCTAAGTGTAGCATAGCTAGCTTTCTAAATATTTTTACAAATATTGCAAGGGTCTCATTCTCTAATTTAGGTGTACTTCTACCTTAAATACATTGGACATGCAACATGCAAGCAATAATTTTATTCAAAGCATGGACAATCGGTTCAACTATATTATTTACTAAAAATAGATGCATAATACTAGGAGCTTGGGGAGAGGGCATGTGAGCCCCTTGCTCCGCCCCTATTTGCTTGTACAAGTTTATGGTTGTTGGTATATAAAGACTTAGACTACTTTTTACAACAGATGTTGGGAAAAAACTGAGCAAGAATTGCACAATATCATTTGAACTCTAATACATGTTATTTTCCATTTAACAGAAAATAAATAGTAGATGGAAATATTGCAATGAACTAGATCAACATAAGCTGCATATTCAGTAAAGGAAAGAGGCGCGCAAGTATCAACAAATCAGTGACACTTTAATCTCTTGACACCTCTGAAACATGTTATTTCATGAATGCTCACATAATCAACATTGTACACCAAGATAAATGTCAAAAGTAAATGATTAGATAAGATAATATTACATAATTTAAAGGAATTAGATATTAGTACGCTATTGGCATATTGTAGTCTCATAAACAATATTGGACACATAAGCAAAGAGCTTCCTTAGAGTCCCTAAAGTTATAATGTTAACGGATAGTTGCAACCTCTAGAAAGTAGTAGCATCAAAACAAAGATGAAATAGTCTACCAAAGAAACATTTATATTCAGTGCCAAAACATATCAACCCGTCAATTATTGTCAATACTTTGTACCTCTAGGGCATGTTTGGATTTCTTGGGCGAGGGGGTAAGGAAAGTTAAGGGAAAAATAGGGGAGAGAAGAGAAGGAAAGGTAACGGCAATCTCTTACCTAGGTTCCACCCTAATTTTTTAGGGTGTGTGTGTGGGGGGTGGGGGGGGAACTTTGCATTGTTTTGGGATGAATTGAGTGGAACTAGGGGGAACTCCACCCTCAAAAAGATTCCCAAACGGGGTGAACTAGGGTGAATGGTTTCTCCTAACTTCCCTTCTTTACTATTCCCCTCAATCTAGACACACCCTAGTGAAGGGAAGTTAAGGGAACATAGGATAAGTTAAGGGAAGGTAAGAGAATATATAAAACTTATTTCGGAAATTTGAAAGGAGAATTAAGGGTAACTTATTTCACCTTGTTTGGGAAGTCTAAAGTGAAGGGAATGTAAGAGAATATATGTACATTTACTTAAATACGTTACATGTTATTTCATCCTTTTGAATCTCATCTTAATATAAGGTATAAAATTGTCTTTGTGTAATATTGTCTTTTTTTAAGAGTTACCTTCCCCTCCATTACACCTCAATTTAGGGGGAACAAAATCTAAATCCCCCCCCCCCCTCCATTATCTTAAATTCCCCCTCAGTAACTACCTCAAATGACTTCCCAAACAATAGTAATGTATCCCCTACCTTCCCTTTACTCACATTACCCCCAATCCAAACAAGCCCTTAGGTATAAGGGTGGGGTAAGCCCAAAATGACCTTATACCCACCAAGCACAAACATTAGTTTATATAGAAATTTTTGTCTTTTATCTTTCACTATACCTTATCTCATTGATTTAGCCTTATAATCATTTTGAGTCCTAGTTGGTATAAGGGCACATTAAAAATCCTCTTATACGAAATAACCTTATGCTTATATCAAATAGTCCCTTCAAGATTCACATGAATATTATAGAGACCCATCTAACTGCACACAAAAAAACAAAAATTACCTTCTCAGCTTCCACCACAATCATAAGACGACCAAGAATCTCCTGATCAGACAACCTCGAGAACCTAACTAGCGCACATCTACTCTGAATCGGCTCGATGATCTTGGACGAAGTGTTGCATGCAAGAGCAAACCTAGTAGAGTTCGAGTAGATCTCCATGGTCCTCCTCAATGCTTGTTGTGCTCCAGAAGTCATGCTACAAATCAATTTCCACAATAAAACATAATAAACAACAGAAAAAAAATCCAAGTTTACACTGCTTTCTACAACAAAAAACCTCTCATCAAGTCACCTGTCGGCTTCGTCTAGAATTATAACCTTGTGGCGACCCGGCGGCAAAGTCACCTTCTTCTGTGCAAACATCTTGATCTTGTTCCTCACAACATCTATCCCCCTGCAGAAACCAAATCAAAAATAAAATTACAGCAACAAGATTAAAAGCAGGGTTACTTGCATTTTATACCCCAAAGTTTCACCTTTTTTTACTTTGAAACCCCGAACTTTTGTCCTGGCAATTTGATACCCTAATCGTTTGGTAGGTGGGAATAGAGTGGAATGGAATGGCATTCTCACGTCTCATTCCTTCATACCAAACAAACCTATTTTTTAGATGTCGGAATGATCATTCACAAGGAATGATCATTCCCACTTTTTGTGAGAATGAGCATTCCCAGTGAGAAGATAGGGAATGATCATTCCCATTCAAGGGAGAATCAAATCAGTTAGGTATTTTTTAATTATACCCCTATTAATAATAAAAATAAACCAAAAAATAATGGTTCTTTGACTACGTATTAGAAAATGAGATTCCATTCTCACTTGTAAACTAGTGATACAAACATCGGAAAGGGAATGAGATTTTCATTCTAGCTTCATTCTACAAACGTACCCAAACATGAGAATGAGAATGACCATTCCATTCCCACATACAATCCATTCCATTCCTTCTTCCATTCTATTCTCACTTCTGTCCATTTCTACGTACCAAAGGAGGCGTTTAAAAAGTCCTAACCTTGTTCCCCATTTGTTCCAAACTCACAAAAAAACCCTTAAATTTCGCAACAAAATTGCTTCCTATGCACTTTTATACTATAATATTCTCGAATAAAATTAAAACTAGAACCTTGGGACATCAAAGTTAAAAAAAACGGTGAACCTTTGGCGTATTAAAGTGTAAATAACCTTTAGAATTATAACAGAAATATTAGGAAATTCCTGTACCTATCATCTGATGCGTTGAGTTCAAGAACCCCCTCCTTGAAATTAGGGCCAAGTAGCTCATGAGCTAGGGCAAGAATGCTCGTGGTCTTCCCGGTCCCCGGCGGTCCCTGCAAATCAAAGCAAAGCTCAAATCGAGTCTCTGATAGTAATTTCAAGGGGGAAATTATAAACTTTCAAAATTTAGGGGTTTTTTTTTAAAAAAAAATTACCGAGAGAATGAGATTGGGCATGTTGCCGTCGCGAGCGATGACCTGGAGGCGGGAGAGGGCGTCGCCATTGCCGACGACGTCGGCGACTTTGGTCGGCCGGTACTTTTCCACCCATGGGATCTCGTAGTAGCTGGTGGAGGACGAGGAGGAATAAGCAGCCATGAAAGCGATCGGAGAGGAGAAAACCCTCGAGAGTTATGGAGGGAAATTCTTGGAGGAAAGAGAAAGGAGCTTGGAGGTTTTCGGTGAGTGTTAATGGGCCGACTGTTGCGAAACTTTTGGGCTTAGGTGGGATAGCAACTGAGAAGGCCACTTATGAGACACATAACAGGTGGCCCGTTTGCAGCCTGCTGCCACTTTAAAAGTGGTTGAAAAGGCGCTAAATTGCTCTCAAGGGGCTGTTTGGTTGGTTTCCTAAAATTAAATATAAAGAAAATAGCATTCCGAAAACCATTAAAACTTGATTTACATCCATTTTTATTCTTAAAAATCACTCACATCATTCAATAATATAGTGACAACTTATCTCATCTCGTCTTCTTTCTTACTTTTAAGAATGAACCAAACACAAGAAATGAGTCACATCATCCATCCTATCTCATCTCATCTCATCTTTAAAAATGAGTCACATCATCTAATAATATGGTGACAACTCATCTCATCTCCTTAAAAATTTATTTTCATCCATTTCCTCAAAAAAAAATCATGAAATGTGTTTTCTAAATATGAGTCACGTCATCCGATAATATAATGACAATTCATCTCATCTCATCTCTTTTATTAGTTTTAAGAATGAACCAAACACAAGAAAAGAACCTATTATAGAAAATAAATTTCTTATAATTGATTTCCTTGTTTTTTTAGCCAACCAAACAATCTAAAAACAAGTCATGAAATTTGTTTCTTAAAAAGTTACTCGCATCATCCAATAATATGGTGACAACTCATCTCATCTCATCTCCTTTCTTACTTTTAAGAAGTGAACCAAACACAAGAAAAGAACCTATTATAGGAAATATGTTTCCTTTTCTTTGATTTTCCTTATTCTTTTAGCCAACCAAATAGCCCCTAAATGCCTTGTTATTTCTCAAAAATGCAGTTATATACCACAAGTTTCAAACAGAAGTAAAAAATATCATCAGTTATAAAAAAATATTTGCTACATTCTGTCAACCAGACATGAAAATATGCTTAGAATATTCCCACGTGCTACTTCATTTAAGTGCAAATTACCTTTATTTGGTGTATTAATTATAATTCTACCAACCTTATAAGTATCATTCCTTCTCTTCTTCTTCATCTTCTTCTTCCTCTTCAAAATTCAACTATTTTGCTTCAGGTTAAAACCCCAGAATTAGGACCTAATTCAGCTCGTCAACTCCAAATTAGCCTGCTCTCGCTCATCTACAATGGCTAGAGTCAATTATTAGAGACATAAAACCCTAACTTTTAGTTGTAGATCTTTTTTTTTTTTGAGGGGGGTGGGGATTTTAGGAAACTTGGTGGTAATAGGGGGCAAAAGGGATTTACGTCTTTTTGGGAATGCTGTTGAGCAAAAGGGATTTACGTCTTTTTGGGAATGCTGTTGAGCAAATTTACATGGCGAACAACTTAGAGTGTTTTTTGCTTGGTTTTAAAACATAGGGTATATGAGTTTTTGTGGGAAACAATTGAGTATTTAATTGAAATTTAGCCTTAGAAAATGGTGTACTTTACAAAATAATGATCACACGTAAGAGTCTGCTCGGTTGCACGTATCTTAAAAGAAAAAGTTAAAAGTACTCTAGAGGGAGGGTGAATAGGATAATTGCTAATCTAATCCGATATTGATGTCAAATTAAAACTAATAATGAATTATTCTTGCAATGATGATATACACAAAAATATAAGCAAGGATATACAATATGACAATAGACGATATAAATGATAAGTGCAAGATAAAAAATATGCCAAAGCCAAACGCAAACACAAGAAATTGATCACGGAGCTCGGTCAACCCATGACCTACGTCTCCGCTCCTCACCTCGAGAAGATACTCCACTAAATCTCAAATAACTACACAATTCGGTTTTCAAAGTTCACCAAAAACTTTTATAATACACACGTTGTCAATCCCACAAGCTACACTTCTCTAAGTGTTGGCCTACCCGTGTTATCTTCCTCAAGTGTTTGGATTTACCACCTCTTCCTAGGCTTTACTACCAACCACTCCTCTTAGAATTAACCTCGGTCTCTCCCAACCACTTCTCTAAGTGTTCTTGTGTATTACAACGTGTTTTTACAACGTGGGCAAATAAAAGATTTGTTCTCCAATACAAATGAGAACGAAATGTAAGCTCTCTCAAGGAATCACTCTCACAATCCAAATATACTTAATGTGAAATACTTAAGCTCAAGTGGTTGTGTGTGTAAACAATGAGTATAATGAAATCAAAGTTAAACTCAAATCAATTTAGCATAAATATATGAGAATAAAAATAATAAATAGCTAGAGAATGAGTTTAGAAAAACTTCTCTAAAATAAAGATGAATTACCCTAGAGGAGGGGTGAATAGGGTATTTGTTAATCTAATCCGATATCAATGCCAATTTAAAACTGATTAACTAATTTATTCTTGCTAGTGAGATATTCTATGACTTATGAGCAAGGATATGTAATTAAAACAAGGGCGATATAAATATGAACAAATATGCAAAAGAGATAGTGACAAATGACAATCGAAAACACACAATGTGATCACGATGTTCGGCCACACTCGACCTACGTCTCCACTCCCCACTCTCGAAGAGACTCTCCACTATCTTAAAAATCACTACACAATTGGTTTTTAATGCTCACCAACAAACATTTACAACTCACAAAATGCAATTACACAATACACCCTCTAAGTATCCTTTCACATGTCGTATTCCTCAAGTGCTCGGATTTACAACCTCTTCCTATGCTTTACAACCGACGTCACTCCTCTTGGAATCAACCACGTCTCTCACCCACCACTCCTCTCGGTGTACTTATGTATTATAATATGATCTCAATAAATAGTCTCACAAATATAAAGTTTTTATTCTCTAACAAGATGAGAATTTAATTAAGCTCACACTCAATGTATCACTCACCATAACCCAATTATATAATGTATGAAATGCTAAAAGCTCAATAGGTGGTGTGTGTGTGATCAATGAGCAATAGCAAAACTAAACTCAATATGAAATCTAGCTTAATAAAAAGATTAATCAATAAATATATATATAAAGCTAGAAATTGAGTTTAGATAAAACTTCTCTGAAAAATAAGAGTGAGAGAGATTGAGATTGAAGCCCAAACACGAAATATATGATCTCTTCCTCTTGTGAAAACTTCTTCACATAAACTCTTGTAAAAATACACTTAACCCCTTGTAAACTTATTTTAAAACTTTTCTTAGATTGTTCAGAAGTTAGAGAGTAAGGGGTATATATAGGCTCATGAAACAAAACCTAAAGCCAAGAAAATCCAAGCAAAAATATAAAAACCCCGAAAAATCAGAAAGTTGGAAAACTAGTCGTTACAGTGCTCTCAGTCGACTGATACTGTTCATCAGTCGATTGATGAGATGACCGTTACAGGCCACTCATCCGTCATCGGTTGACTGATGAACTCATCAGTCGACTGATAACCTGCATCGGTCGACTGATGGTTCATCAGTCGACTAAGCAGAAACTTTTTGTTTTCCAGTCACTTTCATCGGTCAACTGATGATTTCATCAGTCGACTAATAACGTACACAAGGTATATCATGTACAGTAAATTTTAACTTTAAAACCTTTTAAAAATAGCAAATAAATTCTAAAAAAATATAAAATTTGGGAAATTGTTTATAAACATGAAAATGAACATGTTACAAAGGAAATTTTTAAAATATCATTTTTTGTTTGTGAAATCTCTTCATTTTGTAAAAACTCATAAATACGTGTTTATTGAAAACACATGATTTTTGATACTTGACTTAAACCAAGTTATGAAGTTTTTTTTGAATTGATTTATATACTTAATAAAAGATGTATACAAGGATTATTTTGTCCATAAACTAATAACACAATATTTTCTTAAAAATATCCAAATTGTGATAAAATCAAAGAATGTGTGTGTGTATAATATTGAGCTTGAAGTATCAACACACAATATATAAATCATAAACTAATATACCCAAGTGTATGCATATGAAGCTTTGAATCTTTGACTTTATTAAAATTTGCTTCATTTCATATATCGTTAGCCTAGATATATAATAAACAAAACACAAACACTAGAAAAAAATAGTTTTAAATTGTTTATTAATCATCAAAAACTAGATTAGATAGTAGGCTCATAAACATGAGTCCTAACAAAAGAGAGGTAGAGATTTGAAGATAAAATTCTTCTCTTTGTAAAACTCCTTCAAACAAACAAACACGCTTGATTTTCTCTTAAAACCCCTTAAACAAACTTGCAAAACCTCTTTCTAAACTTCCATGAAGAAACAAATGAGTTATGAGGGTCATATATATCATCTCAAAAGAAATCAGCCAAAAACTAGTCATTATAGCCAAAAGACCGTTGATCGATCGACTGGTCTTTTAGATCAGTTGACCGATTCGACTGTAAAACTGAAGGCCGAAAAAAATGCTTTGGTCGGTCAACTTAAAAATTACATCAGTCGAATGATGCAAGAGGATTGGTCAACTTATGAAACCAATCGGTCAACCGATAACACTATTCATAGAAACCTGAATTTTGAAAAGCTAATTTTCTAAATTCAAATTAAAATAGCAAATCAACTCCAAAAATAGTAAAATTTAGGAAAATGTTTATATATATTAAAATAAACATGTTAGAAAATGAATTTTAAAAAAATCATTTCCTATTTATGAAAACTCATTATTTTTGCAAAACATGTGCGAAATCATTAAATACGTGATTTTCATGAAATCATTTCAAAGACGTTATCTTTCCAAATTGTTGTATAATGTAATAAATATGAAACAAGTGTGTATGTATATAGATGTATCTATTTGCTTCATATTTATATGGCTAAACTCATTTACAAAGATATATTAAAAAATCTTTTAATAGGGTAAATAATCAATAAAATCGATAACATAATTAATGTGTACATGTATGGTTTGAGATTTAAGTATAAACACATAAAGTAAAACCTAAACTACTACACTCAAGCAAATGATCTTCATTTAGCTTGATCTTGGTAGCGGATGAAGCGACAATGTATCTTGACTTGAATTGCAACGGCTTCATTCCAATATCCACCAACCTCCAAAATATCGTCGTTAAGGCGCAAATTCTTCCAACCTTCGACCTGGATGCATATTGGAAGAAAAAATGAATACTAGAAAATATCATTAGGAATTGTTTATTAATCATTAAAACTAAATTAGACAGTAGGCTCATAAACATGAGACCTAACCATCTTTCCCTTTTTGATGATGACAAACAATCTTCACAAAATATAAAAATATAGAATACACATAGTTTAACCAATAGTAAACAAAAAAAATGAGATACTCACAATTCACTTATTTCTCCCCCTTTGTCAACATCAAAATGGGGAAAACAATAAGAATAAAGAGAGCAATAGGCTCCCCCTACATATAAGTACAGTGAGTATAAACAGAATAGGGGAAAACTCCTCATATCAAAATGCCACAGAGCATATACAAAAATAACAAGGCAGCTACGTGTGAGCAAACATACACAGCTATAAGAATCATGCTCATTTCAGCTCACACTCAAGAGAACACTGAAATTACTCTAGGAGGGGGGGTGAATAGGGTATACGCTAATCTAATCTGATTTAATATCAATTTAAAAACTTATTAACAATATCCTAGC
Source organism: Asparagus kiusianus (assembly GCA_022839385.1). NCBI lineage: Eukaryota > Viridiplantae > Streptophyta > Magnoliopsida > Asparagales > Asparagaceae > Asparagus > Asparagus kiusianus. Next base: position 16,762 of record BQKN01060628.1, on the reverse strand, counting down.
AAGTATGATATACAATGAGATATATGCAAGGATAACAAATAAACAAAGGGTGATATAAACTATGAGACAATGGCTATATAGAAATATGATAAGCAATGAGCACAAGAATAATACACCAAGTCAAACACAAATACACAATATGATCACGGAGTTCGGTCACCCTCGACATACGTCTCCGCTACTCACCCTCGAGGAGAATTGTAGACTGTCTAAAAATTACTATAGATAGTTGATCCCTATTAAATACCGATAATAGAAGTTATAATTTGACGACTTTCATATGAACAATTCAACGATGAAAGTTACAGACAAATAACTTTCACATCAACATATGAAGGCTACAATTAGAAGATTTTCACGTAGATCAAGAAAGTTACAATTCAACGACCTTCACGATAATCGATGGAGAAATGAGTATGATAGGAGAGCTGATATTTTTCCTTGGTCTCCAAGTCAAACAAGGTGATGATGGAATCTTTGTCTCACAAAGCAAATATGTAAAAGAGTTGGTGAAGAAATTTGGAATGTCAAACTCTAAGCATGCACCAACTCCAATGAGCATCTCCATCAAGTTGGACATAGATGAAAGTGGTGAGAAAGTAGACCAAAAGTTATATCGATATATGATAGATAGTTTGCTTTATCTCACCACTAGTAGACCGGATATTATATTTAGTGTTTTTGAATGTGCACGTTTTCATGCTTCTCCTAGAAAATATCATTTAATTGTAGTTAAATGTATTATTAAGTATATAAATGGTACTATTGAACTTGATTTATTTTATCCAAAACATACTACCTTTGATCTTTATGGTTATTATGATGCCGACTTTACCGGATGCAATGTAGACCGCAAAAGTACTAGTGGCACATGTCAATTCTTAGGCAACTCACTTATTTCTTGGTCATCTAAGAAGCAAAATTTTGTATCCTTATCCACTACGGAAGCAGAATATATTACCTCCGGTTTATATTGTGCACAATTATTATGGATGAAACAAAATTTAATTGATGTTGATTTACATTTTCATGATACGAAAATATTTTGTTATAATACTAGTGCCATAAACATTTCAAAAAATTCTGTTTTACATTATGGGACCAAATATATAGATGTACACCATCATTTTTTACGTGTTCATGTAGAAAAGAAAGATGTATCCCTTGTTTATATTGATATAAAATCACAATTAGCGGACATCTTTACCATGCCTCTTAGCAAAGAAGATTTTTGTCGTATAAGAGGTGAATTAGGTATGTGCATCCTTTGATTATTTGCTTTTAATGGCGTTGCATGTTTTATTTTTGGATTATAACTTTCATATCTTGATTTTGCTCTCATCGTGATAATATGTTATAATATACAATGACACTTAGAAAAGTGGTTGGGGAAGACCGGGGTCAATTCCAAAAGGAGTGAGTTAGTTGTAAAGCCTAGGGAGAGGTGGTAAATCTAAACACTTAAGGAGGGTGACACGGGTAGGCTAACACTTAGAGGAGTGTCTTGTGGGATTGATAACATGTATTTTATAATAGCTTTGTATACCCCATTTTGATGGTGACAAAGGGGGAGGAAATCTCCTATACTTTATGCACATAGATAGAGGGAGAGTCTTATAGATAGGGGGATTATCTATCTAAGTAATATTTTTATTTTATGCTCTTTTATAATGGTGGTTAGCCATCATCAAAAAGGGGGAGATTGTTAGGTCTCATATTTTAATGATGATTTACAAACCTCATTATTGGTGCTAATTAATTGTCAAGTGATATTACGTAGGATGTTTTATCAAGCAATATAGTGTCATGATTGGGGGATGGATGGATTTGCGTCATAGCGATGATATCTGTGGAGGTGGAGGCAAGTTGATGAAGAAGCCCTAAACAGTTCAAAGATTGACTAACGAGAATATCATATATAGAAGAGCTTTCAAGCATATGTTCAAGAAAAGCTTCATTAACAAAAAGGGGCAAATATCGACACTTAAGTCTTGTATACTATTGTAAGCGATATTTGCATTTTTATTTTCTCTCTAGATCATAATGCAGGTAAGAAATAAAATAGATAACATTTAAAGCATTTGGGGTTTCATACACACACACATCTTCAAACTCGTTTTTTAATCATTTTGCAAAATAGTAAGTTTTCACAAATGAGAAATGATATTTTGAAAATTACTTCTCTTACATGTTTGTTTTCATGTGAATAAACATTTTTCTAAGTTTTATAATTTTTGGAATTTATTTACTATTTTTAAACACTCTTAGAAAATTAGTTTTACTATTCTGATATATGTTGTGCACATTTTTCGATCGATCGACTATTCAAACCTGTCAACCGAAAAACTGCTCTGCCTTTTCTAAAATGTTTCTGCTTAGTCAACTGACCTCCATCAGTCAATCGAACTGTGTTATCAATTGTTTGGTGGGAAAATTAAAGAAGAAAATAGAGAATCGTATTTGTATTATTCTCTCTAACAGACTTAAAAAAAGAATTAATTATAATTTTCTCAATACAATATCTCTCTAACAAACTTAGAAAAAAATACTATTTCTCGCAATCGGTTTCTTGATTTATAAAAGAGAAAAAGATCGACGAAGATCATTTCCTTTGTTTAAAACTATGTTCTTCTTGGTGTCGATAAGATGCCTCCCGCCAAACTCTTGTCAAGTTTGCTTGTCGTTGACGATCCGACGTTTCATCTTGTAGAACGTTGTCTTTGCCTCTTGACTCGAAGTCTTGGACGAACTTGCAAAGCAAGTTTTAGAAATCTGAACGAGTTTAGAAGAACTTGCAGAGCAAGTTTTGAACTCTGATAGAGTTGAGAAGAACTCTTAGAAAGAGTTCAAAAGCCAAGTCGAGTAATCTCAAAGGCTTCAATCAAAGCCTTCCAAGATGATCCAAGAGTTTCTCCAAGTTGCTGACCTTCAAAGCTCTAAAAGATCAATCTGAAGATCCAAAGATTTGATCTTCTCCTAAAAGATCTCTTCTTTGCTGCAAACAACAGGATCTAAAGCCGCCCCGAACTAAGCTGAATTTTCAGCTATTTATAAGCGATTTTGGTGTGTAACCGCCCCTTAATCCGCTCCTTAATGAGAGTTTAATTGTCCCATTAATCGGGTGTAACATCTCCTTAAACCACTCCCCAGATCATGGGTGGAAAACGGTTTTAGAACTATTTGAATGGGTCAAACGCAGTGATTTGCGTTCTGGGTGTGAACCTACGTTCGAATGCATAGTATGGAAGCTGTGTTAGTGGCTGGATTTGAGCTGCATTAGCGGCTGTGAATGCAGTGCTTGGCTACGTTAATGGCGTTCGAACATAACGTTTGGAAGCGGTGTTAGCTGCTAGATTCGAGCTGCGTCCGTGGTTAAATCTGAACTGCATCTGTGTCTTAAGAACGTTGCGTTTATGCTGCGTTAGCGGTTAAAAACGCTATATTTTGTTGATGAGAACATAATGGTTGCATTGTTTCAACTCTAGAATGTAGAGGTGAGACTCAGATGAGCTTGGCGTGCTTCAGGCGAAGTTCATTGTTAAGGTGAAGTCTCGTCTTGCAGACAGACTGCAGAACATGACTTGCTACGAAGAACAGGTCATAACTTTCAAACCGTAAGTCAGAATTAAACGAATTATATATATAAATTGACTATCTCGATGAGACAGAGCCGATCAAACTGACCTAAAGGGTTTAGTTTGCTCCCATCTATTTCGCCAAATTCCTTACGGTTTGAGAGATATCTGCATTTTGATTTTAAAAGATCGTTAATTTGTAGTCTCTTTTGCTAGAGAGTTGCAAAGATCATCATCTTGTAAGCTTGATCTTGGCTCCTTAAAAATATGAGAGTTATCAGATTATAACTCCCGATATTGATTGTAAAGGCTGTTGAATTGGAGCTTTCATCGGTAGTTATGAAGGTCGTCAGATTGTAACATTCATCGATCTACGTAAAAGTTTTTAAATTGTAGCCTTCTGAAAGCTGTCAAATTATAATTTCCATCATCGGTGTTTGATAGGGATCAGCTATCTATAGTAATTTTAGACAGCCTATAGGGGCCCCTCTAAAGTTTTTGAAAGTTCGCGATTGACTGAGATGAATTTCAAAATACTTTTGGATCTCAACTCTGATCTTGGAGCTGTTGATTTCTTATCACAATGGAGTTATTTTCTGCAACCGCTTCGAAGGCATCTTGGTTGAAGGGATTTCCACACAGGACCTGTGTGAGGATGAGCTTCAAAGAGAAACTGTAGCGATAGTAGAAGCTACTCATGAGCAAAAGCTCTCAAATGTCACGTCATGGCTCACATCCATTCAGCCGATGGCCCCGCAAACATTCATAGGATTTTTGGTAAATTCTTAGCTATTAATGGATTTGATAAGCTTTTACCGACTATCGTTTGAGTCGGGCTAGCATGTGGATTGTCTAAATCCGTTCCACATATAACGTTGTGCTAAAAAAATAAACTCTCTTAGACTTAGTGCTATGATACCGATTACATAGACTTTGTTAATTTTACGGGAATGGACTACCCGACAACACGTATTAGGCATAGACTTATCTCTAATTAGAGATCAAGATAAAGTCCCTCATGCGTGAAAGACATAGATTTTTAGTGCTACGATATTGAATACGTAGACTTTGCCATTATTGCGGGAATGGGCCACCTGACAACAAGTGTTAGATGCAGACTTATCTCTAATAAGGAATCAAGATAAAGTCCCCCATACGTATAAGACATGGATTCTGGTGTTATTAATAATAACCTGCTACGATATTGAATACGTAAGATTTTATTATTTTTACGAGGAAAGACTAACCGGCGATGCGTGTTAGACGTAGATTTATTTCTAATTAAGGATCGAGAGATAAAGTCACCCATGTGTGTAAGGCATGGATTCTGGTATTATTAATAACAACCTGCTACGATATTAAATACATAACTTTATCGCTGTTTCTTCTTGTGTTATGTTTTCACTTGAAACACTGGAAGAAAGTTAAAAGTGCCAGAGGTGTAGTATTCACTTGGTATGAATTTTCATTTAGAGTGAAATTTAAAAATGTTCTTCATTATCACCAGGATAATTCTAGAAATCTTTAATCCACTGGGGTTTTATATTAAAAACTTGTTATTCTTATTGAAAAAGGATTAACAAGATTATTGGAGGGGTTTGACTATTAGAGGTGTGATGTTAACCTAATAGTATTTTATGGGTCTATCGCTCTATTGAAGAGAGCCGATAAGTTAATTTGGTCACCAGAGGTGTGATGTTAACTTAACGGGTTCGTGGACCTATCAATGTATTGAAGAGAGTCGATAAGTTAATTTGGTTGTCAGATGTGTGATGTTAACTTGACGGGTTTGTGGATCTATCGTTCTATTAAAGAGAGTCGATAAGTTAGATTGTCAGATGTGTGATATTAACGTGATAGTAAGATATTGCGATCGGAGTAACTTTGAAGACTTATCATCCTATTAATGAGGATTGACAAGTAGATTGTTAGAGGTGTGATATTAACATGACAGGAATTTATTATGATCGGGGAAGTTTTATGGACTTATCATCCTATTGAAGAGGATTGATAAGTTAGATTGTCAGAGGTGTGATGTTAACATGATAGGAATTTGTTATGATCGGAGCAACTTTGAGGACTTATTGTTCTATTGGAGAGAGAGTCGATAAGTTGAATGTCAGATGTGTGATATTAATATGACAAGAATTTTATTACGATTAGAGCAATTTTGAGGATTTATCATCCTATTGAAGATGATTGATAAGGGAATTTTGGAGGAATTGACTATCAGAAGTGTATTGTTAACTTGATAGTTATATGAATTTGTTATTCTATTTGAGAAATAACAAATAACCAACCCCCAGTCTTGACTAATACTTAGCAGGGGAGGAATTTTATAGTTGACAGAGGTGTCTTATTGATAATGACAACTTAGAAAATTTATTACTCATAATCCAGTGAATCACAAATAAACCAACCCCTAGTCTTGAACATGTACAGGGAAAAAAGAGGTAGACAGCGCACATCACCTAGTGGACCACTATCCGTCAAATCGTTCAGTGACATTGGAATGTAACGACTATGATTGGAATACGTCACACAGCAGGCCGTCATCTGAAGAGTTTGGCTATCAGAGGTAACTGTTAACGTCATAGTTTTATAGACCCATCATCCTATTGAAGAGGATTGGCTTCAGTGGCCTTAGTACCTTCCCTTTCTAACTGAGAAGATTAGGCTTGGTCTCCTTGCTCAGGTTGATTCTACTTACTTTGTTCTTCGGCTTTGACCCTGGTAATAATTTTTGGAGCTTGTTCGCCTTGAGTTTTAGTTGTCTCAAGGAATGGTATTCTATAACCCTCATTTGTGCTAGAAGATCGGTTTGCAAGTTGTGTTGACAGGATTCCACTAAGATAGACTGTGTCATACCCGACGAATATCGAAGAGCCATGCTTATAAACCTCTTGACGAAGGATTTGACGGGCTCCCTCTTCTTCTGCTTAGTGGTGAGAAGGGCATAGATGAAGACTTCTATATCATCTTCAAAGAATCTTGACGACAAAAATTTCTCTAGATCCGTCCACTTTGAATGCATCCCGCAGGCAGTTTCATGAACCATTCAAAGGCAACTCCCTTGAGAGTGCCAATGAACAATCAAGCCAGTATGGCGTTATTTGATATCACATTCTCAGTCTATGACTTGAAATGATAGATATGTTGATTCGGTGATCCTGTGCCGTCAAAAGTTTGTAGCGTCGGGACCTTAAACTTTAGAGGATAAGGGGTTGTATCTCATTCGGCAGGATAGAGCCTATCAACTCCCTCATCTTGGAGCTCAATTTTGTTAGCATTGGCATTAAAACGGGCTTCCAATTCTTCTATTTTGACAGACTGGTGATTCTGCTCGTTCTCAGTCTCTCTTCCGTCATTAGAGGAAGATTCTAGGTTGTGGGCTTCTTTGTCAGAAGTAGCACCATCAACCATTTTCCCCTTCCCTTTGCTTGTGTGAGGTCGAGATGAAGATGTTCTTCATCTTTGGGAAGATTCTTGCCTTAGCGGCGGATTTATCTTCTGAGATTTGGCTCTGTCTACGACATATTGAGTCATCAGGATCCGGAGTTCAATGATGGCCTCCTGCTATACTTTGATCATGGCTTGCTACTCATCAAGTCTCTTCATAAGATCTTCATGGTTTCCCGTCATATAGACAGAGCTCTCATGTTCTACGAAAGAGATGGAGGATTGAGATTCTGCGATTGCTGAATGCTCACCATCGGATGTAGTTCCACTAGCCAATCTTCGATAATCGACGGGTGGTATAACTCCCCTTCGAGTTCGGTATGTTGGTAGATTCCCTCAGACTCATTCAGGATCTCTTTAAAATTTTAGAGACCGGTTCGTCTCTAACTCATCAGGACTAAGGATTGATGATTTCCCTCTACTGATCATGTTGGAAGTAACTCCAAGATATTCATCCTCTAAAGTCTTCTTCATGTGTGAACGTCGTTGTTTGTCGGGTAAAGCAACGTTCATTAATTGGTCGAACCCCAACGTTTTGGCTGCATATGAGAAACATTAATATCCCGAGAGGACTATAGAAATTAGTCGTTCACATTGGCATGAACGAATAACTCGTTGCATCAGTTTTTCTTTCGATATGAACTCTCTCAAATCTGTTGCAAAGACTCGAGAAGAATTAATCACTGATCGTGAGGTTTGAATTGGAACCCCTTGCCTATGATTAGATAGGACTGGTTCCCGGTGAACATAAATCTTATTGAGATACCTTGAATCTATAGACTTCTTATGTCCGCCCATCAATATAGTCACGCTATGAATAACCCAGTACGAGGATCTCGTTGACTGAGCCCAATTTTGTTTTCTAAAGTCCATGTCGGTCACCCTGCACACAACTTGACACATCACACAAGAAATGTAAGGGTTGTGTTTGGATTGAAGAATGCAGGACTGAGGTCTGTGTTTTGCTAGAAAAACACAATCTTGAGGTCTGTGCTTTGCTGGTGAAATGCAATTCTGAGATCAACATTTTGCTGGTGAAACACAGTCCTGAGATTTGCGTTTTGGTTCTAGAATGCACTCCTGAGAGTTGTGTTCTGTTTGGGAAACACATCCTGGAAAACTGCATTTTGGTGTTGGAACGCATCCCTGAGGACTGCGTTTTGATTTTGGAATGCACTCTTGAGGGTTGCATTTTAGTTGGATCACACGGGGCTCGTATTTGGGCTCGTCAACGCGATTCTTGCATTCTGAAGCAGAAACGCAAAGCTCTTACTGAGGCTCACAAACACGCTAGCGTTTATTGGAGGATCGGCTCTCTCAGAATTATGCTCATCATCAGGATCTCCTCCTTCATCGAGCTGCATTCTGCTTAGCCTGTTTTAAGGCTTTTGTAGTGTTGCTGTTTGTGTTGATCGAGTTTGTCACCACAATGAGCCTTTTGTGACCCGATACCCATCGTTTTGGCGTGGGTGTAGATCATTCAACTTGGTTAACGAGTTTGGTTGCGGCTGAGCCTACTCCTTCAGATGAGAGGCTGTCCGAGAGATCTGGTCCAAAGGAAAGGCCTTCCTTTGGTGGTTTGGCAACGATTGGAGCTTTAGTCTCTTTGGAAACTTTGTAGATCTGATGCATAGCCTTGGGGCTAAGGGATCCGGAGGAGAGTAATCCTCATACTTGGCTTGATCGAACTTGATGATCAGAGTTTTAACGGTTGTTCCAGCGAGCTTGGTGTTAGATTGCGCCACCACTTCTTCATTAGTGAAAAAACTAGTCCCCAGCGAGTCATCATCTTTTTTTTGGTGGGAAAATTAAAGAAGAAAATGGAGAATCGAATTTATGTTATTCTCTCTAACAGACTTAGAAAAAGAATTAGTTACAATTCTCTCGATGCAATCTCTCTCTAACAAACTTAGAAAAAGAAATTCCAGATTTACAAAAGAGAGAAAGATCGACGGAGATCATTTCCTTTGTTTAAAACTGGGTTCTTCTTGGTGTCAATGAGATGCCTCCCGCAAAACTCATATTGAGTTTGCTTCTCGTTGACGATCCGACGTTTCACCTCGTGGAATGTTATCTTCGTCTCTTGACTCGAAGTCTTGGATGAACTTGCAAAGCAAGTTTTAGAATTCTGAATGAGTTTAGAGAACTTGCAAAGTAAGTATTGAACTCTGATCGAGTTGAGAAGAACTCTTAGAAAGAGTTCAAAAGCCAAGCTGAGTAATCTCAAAGGCTCCAATCAAAGCCTTCCAAGATGATCCAAGAGTTCCTCCAAGTTGCCGATCTCCAAAGCTCCAAAAGATCGATCTGAAGATCCAAAGATTTGATCTACTCCCAAAGATCTCTTCTTTGCTGTCGAAAATAGGATCTGAATCCACCCTGAACTAAGCTGGATTTTTAGTTATGTATAAGGGATTTTGGGGTGTAACTGCCCCTTAATCCGCTCCTTAATGGGGGCTTAATTCCCCATTAATCGGGTGTAACAACCCCTTAAACCACTCTCCAGATCAGGGGTGGAAAACAGTTTTTGGAACCGTTTGAATGAGTCAAACGCAGTGATTTACGTTCTGGGTGTGAACCTGCACTCGAACGCATGGTCTGGAAGCTACGTTAGCGGCTGGATTTGAGCCGCGTCAGCAGTTGTGAATGCAGTACCTGGAAGATGCATTTGTGCTACATTAGTAGCATTCAAACATAGAATTTGGAAGCTACGTTAGAGGCTAGATTCGAGCTACGTCCGTGTCTGAATCTGAACTGCGCCTGTAGCTAAAGAACGTTGCGTTTGTGCTGCGTTAGTGGTTGAAAACACTGCATTTTGTTTATGAGAACGTAATGGTTGCATTGTTTCAACTCTAGAATGCAGAGGTGAGTCTCAGATGATTTTGGTGAGCTTTAGACAAAGTCCAATGTTTAGGTGAAGTCCTGTCTTGTAGACGGACTTCAGAACATGACTTGTTGCGAAGAACAAATTATAACTTTCAAACCGTAAGTCATAATTGGACGAATTATATATGAAAATTGACTATCTCAATGAGACGAAGACGACCAAACCGACCTAAAGGGTTCAGTTTGCTCTTGTCTATTTTACCAAATTATTTACGGTTTGAGAGATATCTGTGTTTTGATTTAAAGAGACCGTTAATTTGTAGTCTCTTTTGCTAGAGCGTTGCAAAGATCGTCATCTTGTAACCTTCGTCTTGGCTCCTTAAAAATATAAGAGTTATTAGATTGTAACTCCCGATATTGATTGTGAAGGCTATTGAATTGGAGCTTTCATTGGTTGTTATGAAGGTCATCAGATTATAACCTTCATCGATCTACGTGAAAGTTTTCAAATTGTAGCCTTCTGGAAGCCGTCAAATTATAACTTCCATCATTGATGTTTGATAGGGATCATCTATCTGCAATAATTTTTAGATAGCCTACATCAGTCGAGCGATTCTTTGAATCAGTCGACCGATTGTTTCTCAGCAGTAGCCAACGGTCACTTATAAGTCGATTGATTTTCTCGACCAGTCGATCGATGGGTGTCATAAATAGTAATGGCTAGTTTTCCAGCTTTACTAATTTTTAGGGATTTGATTATTTTCTTTGGTTTTGGTCTACTATCTTGAGAACCTATATATACCCCCTCAACCCTCATTTATTATCTAATCAAGCAAGAAAAGTAAAACAAGAGTTTTGTTTCTTGAGAACTTCTAAGCTTACATTTTTATTCATTCTCAAGTTCTTAATTGTTGATTTTTAGTTTCAAAACCCACAAACCTCTGAGTTTCAATTGTTCCTCTCTTTATCCTTGCTATAAGATTGTTGTAAGAGAAATTTTTTCATTCATCTTGTATTGTGTGGAGAGCTTGATCTCAAGGAGATTATTGTGTGGAGAGTTTGATCTTGGAAAGATCATTGTGAAGAAATTCCGGCTTCCAAACTGGGTTGTGTTAGTGGATTACCATCAGGAGAGGTGGTCAGGGATGTAGGTCGAGAGGACCGAACCTCGTGAACACATCAGCGTGTCAATTGGCTAACTATCTCTAACTCTCTCTCATTTAATTGTTGTCATATTACTATATTGTGTCTTGAATTGCATTGAATTTCACAAATTGCACATTATTGTTTGATTACCCTATTCACCCCCCCCCCCCCCCTCTAGGGTAATTTCAATATATATATATATATATTATTGATGTTAAATGATCACACAATCAATTAAATTGGTTGGATGGGGTGAATTTGTTGAGAGACCGCTTCCTTCCCCGAATATCCATTCTGAGTTGAGTGGCTAAAGCTTGCACATATAGAAACCTGTGAGAGGACGGGGACTAGCTCCCCCATGGTTCCTCCTACGATCAACTCAGGTGGTGAACTTGAGTGGGGAAAATGAAGAACTATGGGAGTTCTTGTGTGTGCTGTAGAATTTGCAGATATAGCTTAGAAGATCAGATTTCAAACCTTTGAAGTCTCAAAAGTCCAAAAGTTAGAAGATCTAAAAAAGACCTTTTTGTTAGAATAGTACCTCTATTTATAGTGGTGCCGAAAGGGTAGAATTGTCACTTCGGCCAGGCACAGCATGGCGGTGAAGAAGCATGGGCTGGCGGCTGCATCAGCACCTACTTTACACGCTCCGTTCGGCGAGTGGAGGAGAGATCACCTCAGCATTAAATGTAAAGCGATATGAGGCATGGAGGTACCGACATGGTCTGGTGAGTCATGAAGGCTATCGAAGCTAGAGGTATGATGGTGTCTGCTAAGCATTAAATACGATGTTGACATTGTATCAGCGGGAGAGGCTCGAGGCTAAAGTCGTCCTCTAGATTTGCTGAGAAGTAACACCTTTCGAGTCGTGCTCGTGAGGCGTCGAATAATTGGTCGAGTAGGCTCGCTGCGAGTCGTCCTCGACAAGAGGGTCGACTAGTACGACAATGTCGACTCGACAGGTCTGCTAAATCAGAATTCTTGTTGGTCTTTGGCTGCTAATTTGATTAGGGCATTGTATGCAGAAGTACACATGTTTGTTGCTGGCAGAGGGTTGCACTTTGGCGATTGAGAGCACCATAACACACACACACATACACACACACATATACATATACATATACATATACATACATACATACATACATACATACATGCATACTAATTTTTTAATATATAGTTATATTTTATATATTTTTGAAAAATAAATTGATCAAAAGACTTGAAAAGTATTTGAAACAAAGAGTTTCCAAGAGATTTACTTTAAAGCACCATAGCATGTTCTTTTTAAGACTTTTAATTAAAATTTCTAAGTTGAATTTGGGTTTGTATAACTATAATGAAAAGATTTTCCAAGAGATTTACTTTAGACTTATACATAAAAATGTTTCATTGAGTAAAAACTAGACTATAATTGGATTGTTTAAAGGCACTAAGTAAATTAATTATTCACTAATTTTTTTAAATTGGCAAGTTGATCAAATTTTGTGGGTATATTCACTACAAACCCTCACAAGACTACAAGTCATTCTCTAGAGTAACTTAGGGGTTTAAAGACTTGTTATATGCGCTAAATACAACCGTAATTCCTGTAAAAATGAGTTAGAATTTTTCTGTCTTTCCTTTTTATTTTCTTTCTTTGCTAGAGGACTAGAAAATGTAGGTGTCGGAGTATTTGATAATTATATTTTATTATATTTTATACCCTCATTATCTATCAATGTCACTAATAACATGTTTTATCTTAATTTGTAGGTTAATGAAGAATTAATGAATAAAAGCTCAAAAGAACCAAATTCTCTGATTTTCTACTATTTATTGAAACCCAAATATAAATAATAAATAAGGCCTTAGAAAGCTCAATGATCCATGAAGAAATCGGTTCAAAAATCAATAAAATTAAAAAAAAATTGTTACAAACCAATCGGTCGGCCAACTGATTTGTCATTTGTCAACAATTAGTTCGCAATAAAAATAGTTTTCTGGCTGAGATTTAATCCTTGATCTCCAAGTTAAATTTAATGGTTCTTATTCATTGTTGTAGGCTATAAATAGGGGTAGAGGGCGAGGGGTTTGAGTATGAATTTTTTTTATTAAAACTCTATTTAGAGGGGAGGATTACTCTTAATTGAGAAAACCTTTCAAAATTTTAACTTTATTACAATTAATATAAAGATTTTTTTCACTTATTCATATTTGTTTCTTCTCTTTATTTAATGATGAAGATAAAGACGAAGATGAAGATAAGAGATCTGCCTTCAAGTGGCTATAACGCTCTTGCAAAGTAAGTTTTCCTTTTTCTCCTTTATTTTTACTTAGATATTCATGTTTTAAGATTTTATTTTCATTTGGTGGATTAGATTTATGTTGATGGCACATAGAATGGATTTACTTTCATGTTCTCTAGTTTTCATTATTTTCTTACATTTTTATTTGATAGTATAAATTTAATTTCTTATACTTCTATGTTTATAGTATAGATTTAGTTTTATGTTCGTAGTATAGATCTTTATTTATTTGTTATTATTCTTGCTTTAGTAGTTAGTTTTTACTTTTTTATATTTTATTTTTTATGCTCTCTAGTTTAGATTTTATTTCTTTATTTCCTAACACGTGTAACTAAAATCTTATAGAAATTTTAGAATTGTATGAAACCGGTTTAATTTTTTTTATAATTTGTAAATTGCTCTCTTGTGCTTAAAATGAACATGTTTAGAATAATCAATTAGAGAACTAATTAGTAAATAATAATAATTTGATAATTTATGCTTATCTTAAGTAGTTTGATATGTTATACTTATGAATTCTAGAATTAATATCTAGGTGTTGTTCTTTTCATGAATGTTAATTTTATTTGGATGATAATTTAATAAGTTATACTTTCTTTAAGTGGTTTGATAGTTTATGCTTAATAAATCTAAAGTAAAATATCATAAAAAGAGAATAGATCATAAATTCTAAATAAAATTGACTAGTGGATTCAATTCTAGATTCGTCATATCTTTAATTGATTTCCTTCATCTTTTATTTTCCTCTTTATTTTTGATTTTATTTTATTTGTTTCTTGATTTTAATTTCCTCTAATTACTTCATCTTTCTTTCTCCACTCTTAACCTAGTTTTGTTTTATTTGCAAACAATCACACCCACTCTCAATATCTATCCACATCCATATTCATCACTACTAATTGTCCACACAAGATACAACTTAGAAAATCAAATATGGATTATCTCCCACAACACCTTCCTTGTGGGATTTGGCAATCTTTTATACTGTAACTTAATAGTTGTGTACTTGCAACTTAGCCTTTATTTATCCGTTACCAATCATGTACATGTGCAACACATTAGAGGACTAGAGTTGGGCTCTCTAGTGATTCATCCGACGATCAAGTTAGTTATAATATGAAGGGGGAGAAGGGAACTGATATAGTTCTAAGTGTTCTGTAATTGCATATATTTGATCAGTAGGTATTGTGCCTATTTATACTAAAATGATAGGGGCATTCGGGCAATTTTAGCCAAGTACATGCCATCAGCTTAATCAGCTACTACTTTTACAGGTGTTGATATTAAAGAGTTCGAGTCACATTGTGATTAATGTAACGATGATAAAGAGCTTAAGTGCTGATGTGGTGCGATGAGTCATTAAAGTTTTGGCGGTAGAGTAATAATGACTCTGTCAGTACATTTAATGTGATAATGACTGACTATCATTTAATACGTACGAGGAGAACCGCCTTTTATCTCGACCTTTGAGGGAGGAGAGAAGATTGTCTCTTGTATAGGCCTTCAAAGGAGACGAGAAGTGATGCATTTTGTCTTGGCTTTCGAGGGAGACAAGAGGTGACACATTTTGTCCTAGTCTTTGAGGGAGACGATAAGTTAGTGTGTCCTGGTCAAGTTGGTGTGTAGTCTACTTGAGACACATGTCAGCTAGCTGAATGGTATTAATAGTTGCTTATTTTTATGGCACAACATTGGCCCCTTTCGCTAGGTCTTGGGTGGCAGCTAGCTGACACATGTCCCAAGTAGACTATATACCGACTCGATCCAGACACACTGACTTCTCGTCTCCCTTGAAGGCCAAGACAAAAGGCATCACCTCTCGTCTCCCTTGAATGCCGAGACGAAAGGCATCACCTCTCATCTCCCTTGAATGCCAAGACAAAAGGCGTCACTTTTCGTCTCCCTCGAAGGCCTAGACAAGAGACAATCTTTCTTGCCTCCCTCGAAGGCTGAGACAAAAGTCGATGCTTCTCATACTTATTAAACAATAGTCAATCATTATCTCATTAAATACACTGACGAAGTCACCATTACTCCACCACCAAAGCTTTAATGACTCATCGTACCACATCAACACCTTAAGCTCTCTGTCATCGTTGCATTAATCACAATGCGCGCATCTCAGACTCTCTTATATTGACACATGTAAAAGTATCAGGTGACTAAGATGAGTACATGTACTTGTTATGGTATTTTCAGTTGCCAAATTGTGATCTCTTGTCAACAATAGCAAGTATCCCCCATTACGCCTATTTCAATCAACTCGACACTTGGGGTAGGCAGGGTCCTGATTTAGCCAACTCGCCAAGTCAACATCTCGCTGGGTCGACTCAAAAGATGGTACTTGTTGGTCATCTCATCAAAGACGACTTGCCACAAGCCTACTAAACTAGTTATTTGGCTGACGTCTCACGAGAGCCGACTCGAAAGGTGGTACCTCTCGACACCCTTCAATACAAGATAAAAGGCGACTATGACCTCGAGCCCCCCACTGACAGCGCGTTGACATCACATTAAATGCTTGATAGGTGTCATCATTAATAGACCCTAGAGAGGGGTGATTAAGGTATTATGCTAATCTAATCTGATTTTATGTCAATTAAAATTAATTCAAATATTATTCTTGCAAGATAGATATACAATATGATATGAGCAAGAATATGCAATATGAACAGAGGGAAATATCCTAGCAATAAGATATGCTATGAGATATATGTGAGGATATATAAATAACACAATAAACAATTTAAACTAGATAGTGGGCAATATAAGCAACAAACAATATACAAAGGCGATATAAGATATGAACATAAAACTAAGTGCGCCAATACAATCACAAACAAACGAAATGTTCACGGAGTTCGGTCCCCACAATCTACGTCTTCGCTCCTCACCTCGAGGAGATCTCCACTATCACAACCGGGTTTTCTATGCTCACCTGAACAACGTTTACACCATATAATATCGGTTTTCAACGCTCACCGATCAACGTTCTTTGTGACGCCCCTGGGTTC
>BQKN01060627.1:0-10568 GCA_022839385.1 Asparagus kiusianus | reverse complement strand
GGGGGAAAGGATAGACATGGCACATCGCCTAGTGGGCTGCTATCTAACGAGTTTGACTACCAGAGGTAATTGTTAACATGATAGTTGTTGGACCCACCATCTTATTGAAGAGGATTGGCTTCAATGGTCATAGTATCTTCCCCTTCTAACTGAGAAGATTGGGCTTGGTCCGATTGCTCAGGCTGATCTTGCCTACTTTGTTCTTCAGCTTTAATCCTGGCAATAATCTTTTGAGTATGTTCGCCTTGAGAGATTAGTTATCTCCAGGAACGACATTTTGTAACCCTCATTTGCGCTAGAAGGTCGGTCTGCAAGTTGTGGCAACATGTCTCCACTAAGGTAGACTGTGTCATACTTGACGAACATCGCAGAGCCATGTTTCGAAACCTTTTGACGAAGGCTTTGACGGACTCCCTCTTTTTCTGCTTAGTGACGAGAAGGGTATCGATGGAGATTTCTGTATCCTCTTTAAAGAATCTTGACAGGAATATTCTCTCTAGATCTGCTCACTTTTGGATACATCTGGTAGGTAGTTTTCTGAACCATTCAAAGGCAACTCTCTTGAGGGTGTCAATGAACAATCGAGCCAGTATGATATCATTTGATATCACATTCCCAGTCTGTGACTTAAAATGATAGATATGTTGGTTCGGTGATCCCGTGCCATCAAAAGTTTATAGCGTCGGGACCTCGAATTTTGGAGGATAAGGTGCTGCATCACATTCGACAGGATAGGGCCTGACAACTCCCTCGTCTTGGAGCTCGCTTCTGTTAGCAATGGCATTGAGACGGGCTTTCAATTCTTTCATTTTTACAGATTGGAGATTCTGCTTGTTCTTAGTCTCTCTTCCTTCATCAGAGAAAGATTCTGGGTTGTGGGCTTCTTGATCAGAAGCAGCACCATCAACCACTTTCCCTCCTCTTCGCTTGTGTGAAGTCGGGATGAAGACGCTTTTCCTCTCCAGGAAGATTTTTTCCTAGGTGGCGAATCTGCCTCCTGAGATTTGGTCTTGTCTACAACGGTTTGAGTCAACAGGGCCATAAGTTCATTGATGGCCTCCTGCTGAGATTTGAGCATGGCCTCCTGCTCATCAAGTCTCTTCGTGAGATCTTCATGGTTTTCCGTCATATAAGCGGAGCTCTCATGTTTAACAAAAGAGCTTGATGATTGGAACTTTGCAATGGCTGAGTGTTCATCATCGGAATTGGTTCCTCTGGCTAACTTCCGATAGTTGACAGAGAGAATGGCTTATGTTCGCGTCCGAGTGCATTGGTAGACTCCTTCAAACTCGTTAGCGATTTCTCTGACGGTCGGTGAACGACTTGTTTTAGAGTCATCGGAACTAGGACCTGAGGCTTTTCCTCTACCGATCACATTGATAGTGACCCCAGGATATTCGGTCTCTGGAGACTTCTTCCTATGAGAACGCCGCCGTTGGTTAGGCAAAACAACGTTCGTAAATTGGTCGAACACCAACAGTTTGGCCGCATATGAGCAGCATTGACATCCCGAGAGGACCGTAGGAATCAGTCGTTCACATTGGAATGAACGAATAACTTGTTGCATCGGTCTTTCTCTCGATATTAACTTTCTCAAATCTGTTGTGAAGATTCAAGGAGAACTACTCACTGATCGTGAGGTTTGAATTGGAACCCCCAGTCTTTGATTGGACGGGACTGGCTCCTGGTGAGCATGAATCTGGTTAAGATGCCTTGAATTCATAGGCTTTTTATATCCGTCCCTCAATCTGGTCGCGCTACGAATGACTCTGTATTGAATTTCGTTGCCCGAACGCATGTCTGAGCTCCAAGTTTAGCTGGTGTAACGCAGTCCTGAGATCTGCATTCAGTTCTGTATTGGATTTGGAACTTGGGGCGCGAGGGTCGTGTTTGACACTTGAGACGCGAATGTCGCATTTGACACTTGAAATGCGAAGGTCGCGTTTAGCACTTGAAACGCGAAGTCCGCATTTTGGTTTGGCGACATGAGGGTCGCGTTTTGGTTCTGGGACGCACTCCTGAG
Source organism: Asparagus kiusianus (assembly GCA_022839385.1). Taxonomy (NCBI): domain Eukaryota; kingdom Viridiplantae; phylum Streptophyta; class Magnoliopsida; order Asparagales; family Asparagaceae; genus Asparagus; species Asparagus kiusianus. The sequence continues at coordinate 8,545 of BQKN01060627.1, read as the reverse complement.
AGTTGCATTCTGCCGGATCAACACAGTTTTGATGTCTGCGTTTTGATGTTGGAACGCGCATCTGAAGGCTGCATTTTGATTGCACAACGCGCCACAGAGGGCTGCGTTTGGCATAAGCTGAGCCTACTCCTTCAGAGGAGGGGTTGTTCGAGCAATCTTGGCTAAACGAGAGGGCTTCCTTCAACATAGGAGCAACATTTGGAGTTTTAGTCTCCTTGAAGACTTTGCGGATCTTGCGCATAGCCTTGGGGCTAAGGGATCCGGAGGAGATGGACTCCTCAAACTTGGCTTGATCAAACTCTACCACGAGAGTTTCGACGGTCGTTCTAGTGAGATGAACATCGGATTACGCCACCACTTCTTCGTCAGAGAAGCTTATCCCCAACGGAGTCGCCATCTTTTGTAGGTGGAAAATTTATAATAAAAAGAATAAAAAAAATTGACTTGTATTCCTTCGATCTCAATTACAATTGAATTATGATTACAAAAGAGAAGAGAATGAATTTGATTCTTCCTTTTGTTTAAAATTGGGTTCTTCTCGGTAGCGATGGAGTGCCTCATTCGAATACTTGCATCGAATTCGCACTCCGTTGACGATCCGCACGTCTTGATTCACTGGAACGATATCTCCTCCTCACGATTTGACGTTATGGAGAACTTGCGTGGCAAGTTTGAAACTCTTGATGAGTTGATAACTCTGAATGAGTTTAAACTCTTGAAAAAGAGTTGATTTGAACTGAAAGTTCGGTTGATAAGCCAAGGATGAAAGCTGTTGCTCGAGGATGCTTCAAGATCTCCTTGTTGCCAAGTATCTCTCTCCAGCCGATCTCCTCAAAAGCCTGCCCAAGGATCTCTTCTGTTGCTGCAAAACCAAGAGTCAAATCCCCTCTGCTCGAACCCCTGAACTGAATTGATTTTTAGTTATTTATAGAGGATTAAGGGGGTGTAACTGCCCCTTAAATCACTCCTAAGTGGGGTGTAACTGCCCTCCAATCATGGGAAATAGTTTTGAAACTGTTCACGGGTTTAAGGGGTGTAATTCCCCCTAAAATCTCTCCATAATGGGGTGTAACCGTCCCCATTAAGTGAAGATACGGTTTTAAAACCTTTCGGGTTCTGTTTGAACCAGTCAAACACAAAAACGCGAGTCTGATCCTAGCGTTTTGATGTTGCAACGCAAGTTCGACTCCGGCGTTTTGATGTTGCAACACGGGTCCGGCCCCAGCGTTTTGACACACGGGGAGGACCTCCGCGTTTTGGTGTTGATGCGCAGGGATGACCTCTGCGTTTTGGTCTTAGAGCACGGTGATGAGTTCCGCGTCTTGCTTTGAAGAGATTATCAACAAGTAATCTCTTTTATCATAGCGTTGCAAAGATCATTATCTTGGCTCCTTGAGAATATGAGAGTCGTCAGATTGTAACTCCCGATGTTGATTGTGAAGGCTGTTGATTAGAGCTTTCATCAGTTGTTGTGAAGGTCGTCAGATTGTAACCACAATCCCGATGTTGATTGTGAAGGCTGTTGATTAGAGCTTTCATCAGTTATTGTGAAGGTCGTCAGATTGTAACCTTTATCAATTTACGTGAAAGTCTTCAAATTATAACATTCTGGGAGTCGTCAGATTGTAACTTCCACCATTGGCGTTTGATGGGGATCAGCTATCTATTGTGATTTTTAGACAGCCTGGTGTTTGATGGGGATCAGCTATTTATTGTGATTTTTAGACATGCTACACTTATGAACAATGCGGCCCTAGTGTTACTGATAATGCAATTATATAAATTTAAAAAATATATATGAAAATTCGTCAGCGATAACTGCAAATTTTTTTATATAAATTATATAGTGACATTATCTTTCGGGAATCCTAGATCCACCATTCCGTGTGATTTTTTATTTTTATTATTATTTTACTAGGGGGTATTTTTTGGGGTGGGGTTCGGGGGTTGAAATTCTAAACTAAAACCTACCAACTGTCCTCTCTCTCTCTCTCCGGACCCTCCCCCTCTGTGCACAACTAGCATTCCTTACTTCCACCTACCATCACTATGTGTGAAACTATTTTATATATTGTGCACAACTAATATTCCTAACTTCCACCTGCCATGACTATATGTGAAACTCTTTCATATATATATATATTCAGTGACATAGCCAGGATTTTTTTAGTCCTGGGCGGCGAAAAAATAATCTTGGCCGGTGATGAATCTCAAAACGCATACATCGGCGAAGGAGATGCCTCGTCCTCTTGCTCCTCCGTCGTCGGGGTCGGCACAAAACCAAGCTTTGAGCGGGGAAGCAAGGAGAAGCTCCTCGAGCTCGGCCGTCAAGGGGCTCCCCTCGTCGGAGTGAATGACGGGCCTCCGGAAGTCGACGACGAGACTAACCGATTTCACTTTCTTGTCAGGATGTGGCTCCACCACTGCATATGTTTATGGTCTTTTATCCTTCGTAAATAATTTGAGGGTCAGTACCGTCATTTCTTCTTGCCCGAGATGTGTCCTACCTTAATAACTAGTAATTATCAGACACATAATAAATCAACATGCAGACGTTTGATTATTTATTTGTTTATTCGGGGATATTGTAATTTAACACGACCTCGGTGTTCGCGAGACGACGGAACCCGAAAGGATCGCACGCGTCACTCGCAGACCTCCTAAACAAACCGTTATCTCTGTCCTAACCCCATCTAAATCTCGATCCACTCCAAGATTTAACCCCTAAACAAACAGGGGGGCAAAAAAAAAAAAAAAAAATCCAGCGATCAAATCGAAATGGGAGGAGCGAAGAAGATCGGGGTGGCCCTAGACTTCTCAAAGAGCAGCAAGAGCGCTCTGCGGTGGGCCATCGACAACCTCCTCGACGACGGCGACACCCTCGTCGTCCTCCACGTCATCCGCCGCCGCACCGGCGGCGAGCCCAAATCTGGATCTCGTAACTCTTTCGCCCTTGATTTTGTTATGGCTGTTCCTTTCTCGGTTTTATGACGATTTTGCTGTTCAATTTTAGCTTTGATTCCGTTGGTCGAGTTCAGAGAGCCGGCGGCGATGAAGAAATACGACATCGAGGCCGACGTGGAGGTGCTCGATTCGCTCGATACGATCTCGAGGCAGAAGAAGGTTTCGGCCCGATCTCGATCTCTTGTCTTCAAAAGACTTGATCTTTATGGAACCTAAAATTGTAATTAGTGATGAGTTGTATTGTACAGGTGACGATCGTGGCCAAGATTTACTGGGGGGATGCGAGGGAGGAGCTGTGCGAAGCTGTGGGTGACCTGAAGTTGGATTCTTTGGTTATGGGCAGCAGAGGACTCACTACACTCCAGAGGTAATTTGCAATTTTAATGGTTTCAATTCAATTATTAGCAGGAAGAAGAAAAAAAATCCAATAGCTTGCACTTCCATGCCTGATTTCTGATTTCAATTTTGAGGTTGCATCTTTATTTGCTCCTTGTGGACAAATTGGCAAAATTTTTCTGGATTGTCGTTAAATGCACGAAGTTAGAGTAGTTTCTCTTGTAAATAATTCCTGCTTGTATAAGTGAACTGTTTTTCTTTTACATGTCAACTATCTACCATGATCTTTAATTCTATGCTCGTATACACAAACGCCGAGCCTGTCGCATATCTGGCATCACAGGCCCCGGTGTAGACTGTAGTGTTAGATCTAAAACTTGAGATCTTAAAACCATATAGCCATGATTAATTCAAAGAGATTAAAAGAAACATAAAGAGCGGAAGCTTATACCTGAATCCATTGTTGGATCTTGATTTGGGTTTTGGATCTTCTAACCTTAGGGTTCTTCTCTATAGCCGAATATCTCTCTCAAGATGGGGGTGAAGAGAAATTAGAGAAAGTTGTAACCCTAGGTTAGGGACCATAACCCCTTATTTATAGATGTTGTACTTTTGTAATTTAGCCCCTCAATAAATCACAATTACAACATTGTATCTGCACATATAACCCTATGATTATAATTAAATACCCATTAACCCAACTTAATTGATCACTTCAGTGGGTTATCCTGAAAGATAGTAATACACATTGATTAATCATATGTGCCCACAAATAGATTTATTAGATTAAATCCAACAATCTCCCACTTGGGCACCATATGATTCCTTAAATTGTGTATAACCTTATGAGCTCAAAATTTACTATCACTGAAAAGGTATTTCTGAACAATCTGGTCCATTGACTATATCAATATAGGATCAAAGCGGCCTTCGTCACATTTATCGTGACTAGACCCATCAATGGTCACATATACCAATACAGTCAAACGATAGATCAATCATGGATGTGCAGCATGAAAATTACATGCAATGTGATCAGTACATGTCTATTTTCAACTGGTCCTCCTTAATGAGGTCAAAACCAAACATAATGTAACAGAATGACTTAAACTGAATACTTTATTCTGATCAGACAATACAAACAAACATAAAGCACCACAATTACAAACTCCCACTAAATCATAATATCCTCAAATATTACCACCCCCATATGAGCAGTATGCTCGTGAAAGACCTTAGGTGGCAATCCCTTAGTAAGAGGATCAGCTATCATGGAGTTTGTCCCAATGTGCTCTATGGATATCTGTCCACTCTGTACCCTTTCTTTCACAACCAGGAACTTAATGTCAATATGTTTTGACTTAATTGAGCTCATGTTGTTATTTGAATACATTACTGCAGATTTATTGTCACAATATAGCCTTAGTGGTCTTTCAACTTTTTCCAAAATGCGCAGTCCCGTGACAAAATTTCGCAGCCATATTCCCTGATTGGATGCCTCATAGCAAGCTACAAATTCTGCTGTCATAGTGGAGGAAGCTACTAGTGTTTGTTTGACACTTTTTCATGATATAGCTCCTCCCGCTAACATATAAATGTAGCCTGATGTAGACTTTCTGCTATCTTGACATCCAGCAAAATCAGAATCCGAATACCCAATGACCTCTAAATTTTCTGATTTTCTGTATGTGAGCATGTAACCTTTTGTTTTCTGAAGATACCTCATAACCCTTTTGACTGCTGTCCAGTGATCCAAACCAGGGTTGCTTAAGTATCTGCCTAACATCCCAACAATGTACGCAATATCCGGACGTGTACATACCTAAGCATACATTAGACTTCCTACAGCCGAAGCATAAGGAATATTCTGCATTTCCTGAATTTTAAGGTTACCTTTAGGGCACTGATTGAGACTAAACTTGTCTCCCTTAGCAACAGGGGTATCTCCTGGTCTGCAGTCTTGCATGCCAAACCTTTTAAGTACCTTATCGATATAGCTCTTTTGTGATAATTCAAGAATACCCCGAGAACGATCTCGATGTATCTGGATCCTTAATATAAAAGAGGCGTCCCCAAGATCTTTCATCTCAAAATTCTTTGATAGAAATCTCTTGGTTTCGTGCAACATGCCTATATCATTAGTGGCAAGCAATATGTCATCGACATATAGAACCAGAAAGATATACTTACTCCCACTAAACTTGTGATATACACAGTCATCAACAATGTTCATCTCAAAACCGAACGAGATAACTATTTGTTGAAACTTGTGATACCATTGACGAGGAGCTTGCTTGAGTCCATAGATGGATTTCCTTAATTTGCATACCATATTCTTTGGATCTCCCGACACAAAGTTTTCTGGTTGCACCATATAGATCATCTCATCAATGTCGCCATTGAGAAATGCAGTCTTAACATCCATCTGATGTAACTCAAGATCATAATGAGCAACAAGTGCCATGATTATTCTGAATGAGTCTTTCGATGAAACCGGAGAGAAAGTCTCTGTATAATCAATGCCTTCCTTTTGAGTATAGCCTTTAGCCACAAGACGTGCCTTATACCTCTCCACATTACCGTTTGCATCCCGCTTGGTTTTAAAAATCCATTTACAACCAATTGGTTTTGCACCTTCTGGTAACGGGACAAGTTCCCAAACCTTATTGTCTTGCATAGACTTGTACTCTTCATTCATGGCATCAATCCACTGTTGAGAGTTAGAACTCTTCATGGCCTGAAGGAAGTTGATTGGATCATCTTCCAACATTCCACTACTTTCCTCATGTTCTTGAAGAAATACAACATAATCATCCGGAATAGCATTTCTCCTTTCTCTCGTGGATCTCCTTAATGGCACTGGTTCTTGAGGTTGTTGAGTTTGTTCTTCTGGAACAGGGAGTTGTTCAACATTGTCATCTTGAGGTTCCGGATTTACTTCTTGAGCAACAACAGGTATAGGAACCTGAATATTGTCAAAAGTAACTGTATGGATTGGATCTGAAACCAATTCCTCCTCAAAAGCAATGTCTCTAACCTTATTTTTCCCCCCAAACTCAACATCCTCAAAGAATGTTGCTGTTCCCATCTCAAAAATATTCCTTATAGTGGGATCATAAAACTTAAAGCCCCTAGAGCGTTCAGAGTAACCAATAAAGTAGCTGCTAACTGTTTTGGAGTCCAATTTCTTTTCATTTGGCCTATAAGGCCTTGCCTCAGCTGGACATCCCCAAATATGTAAATGCTTTAAACTGGGCTTTCGACCAGTCCAAAGCTCATAAGGTGTTTTAGCAACTGCTTTACTTGGTACTCTATTCAGAATGTATGCGGCTGTCTTAAGTGCTTCTCCCCAGAGTGACTCTGGTAAAGAAGAATGAGCAATCATACTTCTTACCATATCATTAAGAGTCTTGTTTCGTCTTTCAGCTACACCATTCATGCTAGGTGAACCTGGCATGGTGTACTGTGGGACGATACCGCATTCCTCTAGGTATCTAGCAAATGGTCCTGGACGTTGTTCACCTGAACCATCATATCTGCCGTAGTACTCACCACCACGATCAGATCTAACGGTTTTAATTCTTCGGTTGAGTTGATTTTCAACTTCAGCTTTATAGGTTTTGAACATGTCCAGAGACTCAGATTTTTCATGAATGAGATATAGGTGCCCATAACGTGAGTAATCGTCTATGAATGATATAAAATATTGTTGACCATTCCAGGATTCCTTAGGGAATGACCCACAAATATCCGTATGTATCAATTCTAAGACATCCGAAGATCTGTTGGCACCTAATCTCTTCACTTTGGTCTGTTTTCCCTTGATACATTCAACACATATGTCGAAGTTCGAAAAATCAAGAGAATCCAAAATGCCATCAGACACAAGACGCTCAACTCTACCTTTTAAGATATGACCCAAGCGCTTATGCCATAATGACGCCGAATTTTCCTTATTTAATTTACGCTTAGTACCACGCGATTCCGCATGCAAAGTTTCATTATAGGAAGCAATTGTATCAAGCAAATATAGGTTGTCAAAAATACTTAAATAACCGGTTCCCACAATATTTGAATTAAAAGATAAACTGAATTGATTGTTTCCAAATGAACAAGAATAACCTGATTTGTCCAATACAGAAACTGAAATCAAATTCCGTCTAAAAGACGGTACTACAAAAGTATTTTTTAAATCCAAATAAGAACTAGTTCCTAATAGCAATCTAAAATGCCCAATTGCTTCCACATCTACTGACTGACCGTCGCCCACAAAGATGTGTCTTTCAACATCACTTGGCTTTCGGTAGCTCAGACAACCCTGCATAGAAACACTTATGTGAGTAGTAGCACCAGAGTCTAACCACCAAGTGTTTTTAGGTACTGAAGCTAAATTAACCTCAGAACAGACCAAAGAAAGGAACGTACCCTTATTATCACGCCAAGCGTGATATTTTGTACAGTCCTTCTTCATATGTCCAGGTTTCTTACAGAAGAAACAACCCTGATTATCCTTATGTTGTTTCTTCTCAACTGGACCCTTAGCAGCTTCCTTATCATTCTTCCTTTTCTTGCCCTTATCCTTAGAGGCATAGGCCAAATGAGCACTTTCTGTCTTATCTTGCTTCAACGTGTCTTCTTCTTACACACAGTATGAAATGAGCTCATTTAGAGTCCATTTCTCCTTTTGACAGTTATAACTGACTTTAAATTGATTAAACTGTGCAGGAAGAGACAACAGAACCAGATGCACTAATAACTCATCACAAAGATCGAGTTTAAGTGCCTTAAGTTTTGAAGCAATATGAGACATTTCCATAATGTACTCCCTTATATTTCCTTTGCCCTTATACTTCATCGAAATCAAGCGAGCTAAAAGCGTGCTTGTTTCTACCTTATCGTTTTTCGCAAAACGCTTTTCAATTTCGGCAAGGAAATCTTTAGCCTTAGTAATCCCTTCGGATTCTATGCCTCTGAAGGCTTCCGGAACGCCGCGCTTAATGATCATAAGACTCATGCGATTTGAACGCTCCCACTTCTCATGCTCCTTCTTTGCATTAGGAGTGCTATCCGCATTGAGAGGTTGGGGTTGTTCAGTTCTTAATACATAGTCAAGATCCATACAGCCAAGAACAATTAATATGTTCTCTTTCCAAACCTTGAAGTTTGACCCATTTAGCATGGGAATTGAGTTGATGTTAGCAGAAATTGTTGCAGCAGATGCATTAGCTGAAATAAAACAAAAGAT
>BQKN01060626.1:4332-17044 GCA_022839385.1 Asparagus kiusianus | reverse complement strand
TATACACACACACACACACACACACACACACACACACACACACAATTCAGTTTTTGTTTCCATGTATATATAGTTTCATATATACATATATGTTTGGTTTCTATGTATATATATAGTTATATATATACATACATAGTTTTGAGTTTTCATGTTTATAAATATGAGATTACATATTTCATATTTATTATTCTGTTTTGGTTTAGCTATATAGATATGAAACAAATTTACATTCATATATATAATCATATGTTTCATACTCTATTTTGTTTGAGAATATATTGCATAGAATATGCAATTTTGAGAAAATATTATTTTTTTGGTTTATGGACTTAACAATAATTATATACATCTTTTATTAAGTCTACAAAATTATTTTGTAATATTTCAAAACATGGTTAAGCTAAAATGTCAAAACTTATGTGTTCACAATTTTATGTTTTGGACTATTTTGTAAAATAATGATATTTCTCATTTGAGAGGTCCTTTTTGAAAACCAGTTTTTGTAGTATGTTTATTATCACGTCTACAATCATCTCTCAAAGTTTCATAATTTTTGGAATTTATTTGATATTTTTTAACATGGTTTAAAGTTGAGTTTTTCTGTGCATTTCAGATCTGTGCACGTTTAGTCGACTCATTAGTCGACTCACGAAGTGCAACGGAGTTGTGATTTTTTATCTGTTGAGTCGACTCATATAAGTCGACTCATAAGTTGACTTATCAGAGAGCCGTTGCACAGTAACGACTAGTTTTCTATTTTGTTTGTTTATGGGTTTTTGGTCTTTTTCTTGGGGTTTTTTGCTGAAGTTTTGAGTGGGTATAAATACCCCCTTGCTCCCATCTTTCAAATATCCAAGAGAATATTTTAAAAAAGTTTAACAAGAGTTTAAAGTTTGGTTTAAGTTTGTTTAAAAAGCTTTTAAGCATTTTTTTCTAGTTTCGGTTTGTGAAGAGAATTTCACAAGAGCAAGTGGAGATCATCATTTGGTGTTTGAGCGGTCACTCTTCTCCCTCTCTCTTGTTATCATCTAGAGAAGTTTTCATAAACTCATTCTAGCTATTTATTATTTTGTTTCTAATTTCCATAAGCTAGATTTATATTGAGTTTAGTTAAATTATTTTTATTGAATCTCTTTGTTCACACACAACCTATTGAGTTTATAGTATATACATTCATAGTATATTTTGGGTTGCGGGGTTTGTGACTTAGAGTTGTGCCTAATTGAGTTCTCACATTGTTTAGAGAACAATCATTTGTTGTGCTTAATTTGTGAAGTTCACTTTGTAATACACTTGTACACCGAGAAGAGTGTGTGGTGAGGACGGAGTCGATACTGAGAGGAGTGGCGTCGATGGCTTAGTGAGAGGTGATAATTCCGAGCACTTGAGGGAGTCGATACGTGAGGACCAACACTTGAGGTTGTAGCTTGTGTATGTACTTTGTGAGGATTTGTGAGAGTTGTCGGTTGACTTGATAACCGAGTGTGTAGAGTTTTCGGTTAGCTAGGAAACCGAGTGTGTAGAGAAGTTCCGGCTTCCAAATCAGGTTGTGTAGTGGATTCTCCTCAAGAGTGAGGAGCGGGGACGTAGGACAGAAGGTCCGAACCTTGTGAACATATAGCGTGTTTGGTTTGCATTGGCTCACTTATAACTATTCATCTTAGCCTATTGCATCTTGTTTATATTGTCCACTAGTTTGTTTCACCCTTGTGATAGTTTAAATATATCCTTGCATATACCATATAATATATCTCATTGCTAGAATATATCACCTTAGTTATATTGCTTATTCTTGGTCATATCACATTGTATATCTATTTTGCAAGAATAATTTGTTAATAAGTTTTAAATTGGCATAAAATCGGATTAGATTAGCATAAGACCCTAATCACCCCCCTAGGGTCTAACAATAATCTAGAAAAGGTATTTTCCTTCGCCAAACCTGAATTGTCTTGTATTTTCTATTGTCTTCTTCTCAACTCACCTTTGATAATTCCGTGATCAAAGGTGCTCGCACGGCGACTTGTATCATCACCTCTTAATCCTAGCCTCTGAAAGCTCAGGAACTTGGCTGACACAATTGAACACAGATTCCTTTACATGGGGAGATTTACATAGGTATTTCATTTGAACTATCATGACAATCTCTCTTAGGGTAGCACAATTGATAATAACATTTTTATTATAATTTTTATACCCTCATTACCTATTTTATATGAATAAATATACTACTAATAATTATTTTTATCTTAATTTGTAGGCTAATAAAATAATATTGAATAAAGCCCAAAAGACTCTAACTTCCTCATTTTGTAACATTTGATTGAAGCCTAGGGTTAAGCCAATAATCCTATAGAAGCTAGAGAAAACAAAAATTCAATATGAAAACAAATCATATTAAAGATGGTTGGCCGCAAAGAAATAACGATATCTCCTAATCCGGAAGGCAGAATTTAACATATAATATATAAAAGTCGCCTATCTTAATGAGACAAAGCCATCTGTCGAGTTAGACTTTTAACACAAGTATCGATATCGGTATAGATATCGATATCGATACTAGTCTCGGGGTATCGATACCAGTATCGATACCAAATGTGCAATTATGATTTAAAGGCTAAAATTGATTAACTTGGGAAGCAAGTTTAATCCAAGAGCTCTCATTTATTGCTAAAGGCTATAAATAGGAGTAAAGAGTGAGGGGTTAGGGTATGAAATATTTTATAGAAGCTCCTTTTGGAGAGGAGGGTTACTCTTAATTGAGAAGACTTTCCGAATTATAACTTTTTGTTACAATAATAAAGAAATATTTTTACCTATTCATATTTATATTTTCTTCTATTTGTTTGATTATGAAGATGAAGGTGAGATGAAAATAAAGATCACAATGAATGTTTGCTATCACATTGATGCTAGAACCCTCTTAGGATGTAAAATTTCTCTTTGTTAATAAATTTATCTTTTTTTTTCTTTTCTTGTTTAAATAGCCAAGAGGCTAGAATCCTCTTGCCTTAGATTTATTTTTATGCGTAATAGAGTAGATTTACTTTCATGTCTTTACTTTCTTGCTTTAAATTCTTGCATTTATTTCTTGCAATTTACTTTATAGTATAGATTTTATTTTCTTACATTATTCACCTTGAGGCTAGAACCTCTCAGGATTAGTTTTTATTTTTATTTATTTTTATTTTCTTTGATTCGCCTTGAGATTAGAACCCTCTACGGAATTGCCTTTTTCAAATATGTGGAACTAATACTTGTGGGAACTCTAGAAATTGCATAAAACTGACTTTATTTCTTTTATAATTTGTTAATCCTTCTCTTATGCTTAAAATGTTTATGTTTAGGATATTCAACTAGAGAACTAATTGGTAGAATGAATTCTAGAATTACTATTTAGTTGTCATTCTTTTCATGAGTATTAATTTTACTTGGATAATAATTTGATATGTTATACTTTCCTTAAGTGGTTTTATAGTCTATACTTAATAAATCTAAAGTAGAATGTGATAAAAAAAAGAATGGTTCATATTTTATAAGTGAGATTAGCTAGTGAATTCAATTCTAGATTCCTTATATCTTTAATTGAATCTTCCATCTCTTACTTTCTTGATTTTTCCCTTATTTCCTGATTTTTCTCTTATTTGTTTCTTGATTTTATTTCCTTTATCTTTCTTTCTTTCCTTGTTGTTAGTTTTGTGTAAATTTACTCTTTATTACATCCACACTTTATCTGTCTAATTTCGTTTTGTGCTTATTTACACACAATCACTCTCACTCTCTCTATCTCTCAACAATCACATCCATCACTCCTAATTGTCGCACATAAACCATAATGACTGATTTTGATTTTCTTCTACAAACACCTGCCTCGTGGGATCGATAACTTATTATACCATAACTTGATTGGTTGTGCACTTGTAACTCTAGAGGTATACTTTTATGCCTCGTCAAGTTTTTGGCGCCGTTGCCGGGGAAGGTGCTTATAAGTAGGATTTTATTTATGTTGGTTCTTTAATTTGTGTATTTTCTTGTGAAGGAACCACTTGAGATTGAAGATCAATGATTGGAGATCAAGGATTTGAAATTTTTTTTATGATAACTCTTCTTTCTCGTATTTTGAATTTCACTCCTTTAGTTAGTTTCTCGCAATTAGAGATAATTAGGATCTAAAAAGAAAAAAATTATTCTTGTTAACCATAATAAAATTCACCATCCACTTGGACATTTACTAATAAGATAATAAATTAACAAGATAATAAATTCAAACAATATCTCTCTTTCTCACATTTGTTTGATTGCTAACCATAATTAAAAAACAAAAGATTTTCTTTTTGCATCCTTTGTAGTTTCTTTTAATTCCTAGGGTTGTATTGCATATAGTAGTAGGAATTCAGCCAAGTGATTTGAGCATCTTCATTTAACACACTTAAACATATTTTTAAGAGCAAAAATCCCCTAAATCAAGATAAGGAGCATCTTGATTTACTGAGTCTCCGTCAACTTGCGGCTCTTCGAATCCCTGACCCGCTGCTTGAAAAAGATGGAAACAACGAGCATCAGAGCACTAGCAAGAACATCTCCACCGCCCCCAGGGGGAAGGGCTATATCGAATAAAATACTACACATAACATATATATATAAATCATATACCATGTACTAAGAGGAGTTAAGATTTAGAAATCCACAACACGAGATGAGTATGTCGAGCGAATAATCAAAACAAGGAAACCCTCATATATATATCATGTGTCTTAAATTGTGAATCACTAAATATCACCTCTAAATCCTATAAATAAGCTATAAAGAAATACATCACCAAACCTTAACCAGAACATGACAAGCGTTTCAAATCACAGTATCTCACCCTACCCTAGAGTAGGTAGCACAAGAACAAATACATCATTCAGTGTGATACTTACCAAAAATATGTATCGTCACAAAGTATACCTCAATGTTAGACTATGTCCATAATCAATACCTACCTGAGACCCAGGCGATCAAATATTATGAAGTGTTGTCGCTAAATCCTGTGGCTCATTGCATCATCATGCAGGACGGACTACCAATAGGGCATCCTACATAGTATAGGCGCATCAGCCTTATCGCATCACCATGCAGGACGGACTATCCACTAGGGCATCCTAGATGTTGGCCTCTTTGTTTTGATGATGTTTAACAAATAATTTACTATTGGCCTTCTTGTTTTGATGATGTTTAACAAACAATTTACTTCTAATGTTGTTTATCTAGTGTTTGTGTTTTCGTATTTATTCTAGGCAAACAACGTGTTGGAGGATGGATGGATTACGCCATAACAATCATATCAAATGGAGGTTGGCGAAATAGTAGAGTGAATCCTTGCTATCAAGTTGAAGATTCAAGTTTAAGCTTCATCCAAGTTTACCAAGTTGAGCTATAATGAAGATCAAAATCAAGCTTGGGTAACAGTAGTTTAGGTTTATATTATGTGTGTTGGTACTTTAAGCTCAATCATATATACACACACATTATATTGGTTTCCTTGTATATATATAGTTACATATATATATATACAACACAAGCTTTGTTTATATATATATATATATATATATATATATATATATATATATATATACATACACAATTTAGCTTTGGTTTCCATGTATATATAGTTTCATATATACATACATATTTTGGTTTCCAAGTTTATATAAATATGAATTTACATCTTTCATATTAATTATTTTGGTTTTTCATGTTTAAATATGAAATAATTGAATATAATTGGAAAGTATATTTTTGTTTCATGTTTATATTCTTACATATGATTTCATCAATATCAATTTGATTTAGTTCAATGAAATCATGTTTATTGTTTTGAAAGTTTGCAAAACAAGTATTTTTGTGAAAATATCGTTTTCTTGGTTTATAGACTTAACAATAATCATATACATCTTCTATAAAGTCTATATATTCATTTTGTAATGTTTCAAAACATGATCAAGCTAAAATGTCAAAACTCATGTGTTTACATTTTCATGTTTTGGATTATTTTGTAAAATGATGATATTTTACATTTGGGAAGTCCTTTTAGAAAACCAGTTTTTGTAGCATGTGTATTATCATGCCTACAATCATTTTTTAAAGTTTTACATTTTTTTGAATTTATTTAATATTTTTAAGCCCAGTTTAAAGTTTAGTTTTCCTGTGCAAATCTGATATGTGCATGTTCAGTCGACTCATAAGTCGACTTATAAGTCGACTTACGAAGTGCAGTGGAATTGCCATTTTTATCTGCTGAGTCAACTCATATAAGTCGACTCATTAGTCGACTCATGAGTCGACTCATAAGTCGACTTATCAGAGAGCCGTTGTACAGTAACGGCTAGTTTTCTGATTTGTTTGTTTATGGGTTTTTTGTCTTTTCCTTAGGATTTTTGCTGAAGTTTTGAGTGGGTATAAATACCCCATTGCCTTCAGCTCTTCTTTCATCAAAGAGAATGTTTTAAACAAGTTTAACAAAGGGTTTAAAGTTTGTTTTAGTTTGTTTAAAAGAGTGCTTAAGAGTTTTATTTGTGAAGAGAATTTCACAAGAGCAAGTGGAGATCATCATTGGTGTTTGAGCATTCACTCTTCTCCCTCTCTCTTGTTATCTATAGAGAAGTTTCCCTAAACTTAATCTAGCTTTACATTTACATTGTTTAATTACCATTTTATTAAGCTAGTGTTTATATTGAGTTTAGTTGATTTTATTTACTCTTTGTTTACACATACAACCATTGAGCTTATTGTATTTGCATACATTGTATAATTGGGTTGTGGGATTGCGTGACTTAGAGTGTGAGCTTACATTGAGTTCTCACCTTGTATTAGAGAACAAACACTTTGTCATTGTGCTTAATTTGTGAAGTTCACTTTGTAATACACTTGTACACCGAGAGGAGTGTTGGTGAGGACGTAGTCGATACCGAGAGTAGTGGCGTCGATGGCCTAGTGAGAGGTGATAATTCCGAGCACTTGAGGGAGGCGATACGTGAGGACCAACACTTGAGGTTGTAGCTTGTGTATGTACTTTGTGAGGATTTGTGAGAGTTGTCGGTTGACTTGATAACCGAGTGTGTAGAGTTTTCAGTTAGCTAGAAAACCGAGTGTGTAGAGAAGTTCCGGCTTTCAAACCCGGTTGTGTAGTGGATTCTCCCCGAGAATGGAGAGCGAAGACGTAGGACGGAAGGTCCGAACTCCGTGATCATTTTCTTGTGTTTGGGTTTGGCATTAGCGCATTTATACTTGCATATTGTTATATCGCCATTATTGCATGATTATATTGTTTACCCTTGTTTATATTATATATCCTTGCACATATCTTGTACCATATCATACTTGCTAGGATATATTTGTTAATTAGTTTTTATTAGCATTTAAATCGGATTAGATTAGCATAAACCCTATTCACCCCCTCTAGGGTTCTTTCATAGCGACCTTAGGGTCTAACATTTACCACTAATATTGTTTGTCTAGTATTTGTGTTTTTTTATTTATTGTAGACAAACAACGTATTGGAGGATGGATGGAATTGCGCATTCACAATCATATCCAATGGAGGTTGGCGGAATAGTGGTTGAAGCCTACGTATTCAAAGTTAAAGATTCAAGTTCAAGCTTCATCCGTAAGTGTACCAAGATAGAGCTTCGTTGAAGATCACAAGCTTGGGTAAATTTAGTTTTAGGTTTTATATTATGTGTGTTAGTACTTTAAGCTCAATCATATACACACATACATCTTTTGATTTTGTATATATATATACTTATATATATATATATACATATATGTTTTGGTTTGATAGTTTTTAAGTTTTAATATGAAACAATTAAATATAATTAGAAAACATATTTTTGTTTCATACTTACTGCATATATATGATTTTTTTAATATCAATTTTATTTAGTTCAATGAAATCATATTTACTTTTGAAATGTTTGCAAAATATACAATTTTGTAAAAATATTGTTTTCTTGGTTTATGGACTTAATAACAACCATATACATCTTTTATCAAGTCTTCAAAATTATTTTTGCAATGTTTCAAAACATGGTTAAGCTAAAATATCAAAACTCATATGTTCACATTTTCATGTTTTGGACTATTTTGCTAAATAATGGTATTTTTTATTTGGAAGGTCCTTTTTGAAAACCAATTATTGTAGCATGTTTATTATCATGTTTACAATCATTTCCCAATGTTTTACATTTTTTAGAATTTATTTGATATTTTTAAATAGAATTTCAAAATCAGAAAACAGTTTTCAAACATGTCAATTGCATGTATCAGTTTGCGGTCGACCGCCACGATCGACCGCCTTGAGTCCAGAGACTCAAAATGTTTTTGGTGGCTCACGACGGTCGACCATGACGGCCGATCGGATTAAGTCCAGAGAGTTTTGTGATCGACCGCCACGGTCGACCGGATGTTTTCCTGAGCCCAGAATTTGCCTCTGAGCTACTCGCAGTCGACCATGTATTTTTCACGGTCGACTGCCGATCATCCAACGGCTATAATTTGTACAGAATCTGATTTTTGATTCTATGGGCTTTTTGGTCTTTTGCTTGGGATTTTTAGCAGAGGTTTTGGGTGGCTATATATACCCCTTTATTCTCATCCTTCACAACCATCTAAGAGAATTTTAAAGAGTTTAACAAGGGTTTAAGCTTATTTTGTGTTTGTTTAAAAGACTGTTTAAGATTTTGTTTGTGAAGAGAATTTTACAAGAGTTTGAGGAGATCATCAATCTTGTTTGGGTTTCAATCTATATCCCTCCACTCTTGTTTTAGAGAAGTTTTCTTAAACTCTTTATCTAGCTTATTTATGCTTAACTTGTCATATTTATTTTGCTAGATTAAATTGAGTTTAGACTTGTTTTGATTTATCTCTTTGTTCACACACAACCTATTGAGCTTATTGTATTTACATTCATAGTATAATTTGGGGTTGTGGGTTTGTGACTAAGAGTTATGCTTAATTGAGTTCTCACCTTGTTTAGAGAACAATCATTTTGATTTGTGAGCTTTAATTGTAAGGATATACTTTGTAATACACTAGTACACCGAGAGGAGTGTGTGGTCACTTCCAAGAGGAATGGTGTCGGTTGACAAACCTAGGGAGAAGTTGTATCCGAGCACTTGAGGAAGCACACGGGCTAGAGACCAATACTTAGAGGGTATGGAGTGTAATTATATTGTGAGATTGTGACCGTTGATCGATGAGCGTTGAAAACCAATATTGTGTAGTGCAAACGTTATTCGGGTTAGCGTAGAAAACCTGGTTGTGATAGTGGATTTCTCTCAGGGAGTGGGGAGCAGAGACGTAGGACGGAAGGTCCGAACTCCGTGATTATATTGTGTGTTTGCATTGTTTATATTGTTCTATCACAATTATATCTTTTGTTTAGATTGTTTACCCTTGTGTTAATTTATTTATCCTTGCATATATTTCATCATATACCTCTTTGCTAGGATAAATCTCTTTATTAATATTGCATATTCTTACTCATATCATATTGCATATCTATCTTGCAAGAATATTTCTTTAATAAGTTTTAATTGACATAAAATTGGATTAGATTAGCATAAGACCCTAATCATCCCCCTCTAGGGTCATACAATTGGTATCAGAGCTTAGTGCTCTTTGATTTAAAGTCTAATCACCTTGAGTTAAAAATCCAAGTTATCTTTTTGTACTAATCTTGTTTAGATTTTATTTGTCTTGCTTGCACATATATATATTTATCATGGACATGAATTGTGCACCTTTGTTAGGTTATGAATCAAATGTTGCTCCAAAATTCATTAACTTTCCCTATGCATAATGGGTTTCCAGATTTAAACTATTTGTACAATCTAAAAATATTGATTTATGGAGAATTATTGATAATACTTATATTGTATCCACTGTGAAGAAATCCAAGTGGAGTAAAAATAACAAAAGATTGTTTACCATGAACAAGATTGTGTTAGAATATATGCTTAATGCACTTGATTCTTCTATTTCTAACAAGCTTGCTCATTTTGATAGTGCTTATAAATTGTGGATATTCATAGAAGCACATCATGGTAACTTGGAGGAGATCCAAAGGATTCTGGCGGATTCTTCCTCAAGTAATATTGAAGCTTCTTCATGCACATGGTCACTAGGCGTTAGCCCTAGTGTAGTATGCAGTTCCGAACACGATAATGATTTATCTAGTGATGAACTTGCTTGTGCTAGTAAGAAATTATTACATGCCTATAACAAATTGCATAAATATTTTATTGACTTACAAAGCAAGCACGATAATTTAGAATCCGATCATGAGAAGCTAGTGTCAAAATTGGATGTCATTGTAAAAGAAAATACCATGCTTAAAGAAAACAATGACACGTTAATTTTAGAAAATGAAAAATTAAACGTTAATTTAAAAAAATAAAAAATTAACCACATCTATAACTAGTTTATCTCATGAAAAAGATAATGCCACATTAGAAGTAGAGAACATAAAAATGACATTGCTTCTTTTATAAATGACTATTTATGTTCCACTTCTAATAAAAATGCATATGTGCCTAATAATGAAGATTTGAATCTTGTGAATAAACGCATTTCATCTTTAGATTCAACTTTGAAAACATGCATCAATAATCATAAGAAACTTATGAATATGTGTGCCAAGACTAAGTTAAAATCATCCACTCATTATGCACACATGTATAACAAAACTTATAAGTGTGCTATTTACGTCCATCAAGGTCATTTAGCTAAGTTTTGTTATGATGCACACAAACATAAGAATTCTAATGCTCCTTATGCATCTCATGTAGCTTCTTCATCTTGTACACTTACACATTCATATGCTCATTCTCACAAAGTTTATCATAAGCATGCTAGTGTGTTCAAGTGTGATTATTGTGGTCGTTTTGGCCATATGACAAAGTTTTGCTTTGATTTGAAAAAGAATTATAGTTTGTCAAATGCTTCTAGTAGACCACATGTTTTTAAATATGATGTTTGTGGTAGGTTTGGACGTCTTTTAAAATTTTATTATGATATGCAAAAAGCTTCTAAGTTACAATATGTTCAAAATAGACAATTGTTTAGGAATGTTTCTTATTTGCAAAATAATTTTAAAAGACAATCTTTATTTTTCTTTTTTCTTAGTTTTGAAAAATTATACTTTAAACTTTTAAACATGAAAACAATTCTTTTTATTAGATAAATTCTTTTGTTTTCATAATTATTGGTTTTGTTTTGATGAGAGGTTTGTGTTTGTATAAACCTCCGGATTTATTGGGTGTTTATTCCCAAATATTGGTTACCGAGTACTAAAAGTTCTTATATGGGTTGGAACAAGCTTAAGAGCTTGATATATTATTGTCTCTTTTGTATTTTGTTAAAAATTTTGTTTTGGTTTGTTGCATTGAATTCATTATATAGTACAAATAGATGATTCAAATTTCTAATATTCTTTATAATGTATATATATGTAGTTTGATCAAGTTTTACAAAGAAGATTTCTTGTATTGATCAAACATCATTTTGGGTTTAAATCTTGATTTATGATTTTATTAATTAATTTGTTTTCATTTTAAAACTTTTTGCATGATTTTCATGTTCCTTTTCTTTTGATTTCATAAATCTATTTTTATACATGATTTTTATGATTATGTTTTGAGATACATTATTTCAATGGTACATCCATATGTGTTCTCATTATCTTATAGTATGCGAGTGATATTTAGCATATTCATCTATGCTTACTCACATATTTTATGACTTAGCCTTCATTTCATATATTCTTTATGACATTTTGATAGGGGAAGTATTCCCTATTCTATTATTGTTTTTATACTCACCCATGCATATTGATAGGGGGAGCTTTCGCTCTCTTCCTTCTTGTTGGTTTCCACTTTTTGATGCATGATAATTACAATATTGTATATTCATTTCCTTTCATGCATATATCCTTTTTGTAAATTGTTTGTCATCATAAAAAATGGAGAGATTGTTGGCCTCTTTGTTTTGATGATGTTTAACAAACAATTTACCACTAATGTTGTTTATCTAGTATTTATGTTTTCTTATTTATTGTAGACAAACTACGCGTTAGAGGATGGATGGAATTGCGCATTCACGATCATATCCAATGGAGGTTGGCGGAATAGTAATTGAAGCCTACGCATTCAAAGTTAAAGATTCAAGTTCAAGCTTCTGTTAGACCCTAGAGGAGAGGTGATTAGGGTCTTATACTAATCTAATCCGATTAAAATACCAATTAAAACTAATTAACAAGTTATCCTAGCAAGTATGAAATACAACAAGATATGTAAGCTAGTATAAGCAATATGAACAAAGAGATATATCCTATATGATAAAAATATATATGCAAGGATATATAAACTAACACAAGGGTGATATAATCAAACTACAAATGTGATAGGGTAAAATGATCAATAAGCAATACACAATGGCGATGTAAGATATGAACATGAAAAACAAGTGCGCCAATGCAATTACAAACAAAGGATATGATCACGGAGTTCGGACCTTCCGTCCTACGTCTCCGCTCCCCTCTCCCGAGGAGAAATCCACTATCACAACCGGGTTTTCTATGTTCACTCGAATGACGTTTACAACCACACTATGTCGGTTTTCAACGATCACCGATGAACGTCCACTCCTCACACTCGGTTTTCTAGCTAAC
>BQKN01060623.1:2491-18632 GCA_022839385.1 Asparagus kiusianus | reverse complement strand
TTGAAGGAATCGAGAGGGGATTTTGGTTTTGGTCCTAACTGTAGGAAGGTTTGACCAAATGGGAAAAAGGAGAGTGAGAGTACAAATCACCGTAAGAATGTTGATTCGTACAAATCACTCAAAGGGGGTTCTTGATGTTAAGTGATAAGGACTTAACACAAAGGGTTTTGACAATTCGTCAATGATTGATAACAAAATTCCAAGTATTATATCCGGACTCTAACAATAGGAGTGTTGAGTGCACAGATACATCAAAAGTTTGAGTGGATTTAACCGAAAGGAATTTTAGTGGACCTACCGTCAATTAGTTTGATCGGTGGAGGATTCTGTGGTGGAGACTATGCGTCGTCAAACACCAATGAGAGTTTTGTGAGGGAAAATTGATCTAATGAAGTGATCGGATTTCATCTCAGCAAAAGAGTGTTCGGAAATTAGGAGTTTAGTGTTTATCACTTTATTCATCATGACCGGGTTATCCCTAAGAATATTACATTTAACATTCTTCCGGGAACTTCCCGTTACATGAATTATCCACCCCCAGCTTTCTTTGCAAAACTGGGTGTATCATTGAATCAGCTGCACGATCGGGTTATCCTTAAGAATACCACGCGTGGCACTCTTGAGGAACTTCCCGTGGAAGAAAGGAAATAGTTTAGACTCTTATACCTATTGGAGTATCAGGGAGCAGTTTAACCTCTTATACCGGTCGGAGGATTGAGAAGCAGTTTATACTCATATACTCTTTGGAGTGTAGGAAGCAGTTTATACTCTTATACCGGTCGGAGTTTCAGGAAGCAGTTTATACTCTTATACCGGTCGGAGTTTCAGGAAGCAGTTTATACTCTTATACCGGTCGGAGTTGCAGGAAGAAGTTTATACTCTTATACCGGTCGGAGTTTCAGGAAGTAGTTTATACTCTTATACCGGTCGGAGTTATGCCGTTTTCAACTGGCTCACTCTAGCGTTATGACACCGGCTTCAACCAAGGTCTGGATGCTAATCTTGAGTGTAAAGCACACCTTGGTTGGGTGAAGGATCCTCCTGTGGTATGCGCAGTACTTCAGATCCGCAATATCGTCAGCTTCCTCCTGATTCATGATCGGTGGGAGCTTGATCTTGTTATTGTCAAGGAGGGATTTGAAGATGGCTGGAACATCTTCGTCCTTGAAGGAGTACTCTTTTTGAGGCCTCTGATCCGAGGTCTTTTGCTGCCTCCGGGACTGCTGTTGCGATGTTTGATTAGCATCGACAGTCGTTGCGGGTGTCTTGCCCTTACCACGGGAGGCGAAGTTCGAGTTCGGAGGATTTGTCGTCGATTGACTCCTCTCGGCCTTCTTCCTTCGGAGGAAGCGTTCGGCTTGTTCCCCTCGGACCTTCAAGTCTTTCCAAGTATTGGACGGTGCTGTCCCCATTGCTTCCAACACGTCCAATGCGAGATTGTTGTGGCAAGTCTAGAGAATAAACTCTTTAGTGATCGGGTCCCGACAGTTTATTGCTTTGTTCCGGAACCTCTTGACGAAGGTGTCCACTAATTCCCCGTCTTTCTGTTTCTCGTCGAGCAATGACCCGATGGATATCTCGGTGTCGTCGTCGAAGAAATTGGTGAGGAACATGGTCTCCATATCGTCCTAGCTACTCACGCTACCTGGCTTGAGGCGGCGATACCAATCGAAGGTGGCTCCACGAAGAGTGCCAACGAACGACCGCACCATCAGAGGCTCATTGCCGGAGATAACACCCAGGTGTGATTTGAAATAAATCAAATGCTGAGTGGGGGAACCCATCCCATCGAACGGCGTGAAGTTGATTAGACTAAACTTCGCCGGATAGGGGATTGATTCCCACTCTCTTGGGTATGGACAAGGAATGCCCGTTTTCTTCACCTCTTGAGCGGACATCAACGTATTGATCTTGCTCTCGAGGCTTTTGATCTTCAAGTTTTCATTTGTATCTTCGTTGGCATCCTCGTTACCACCCCCTGCATTGACGAGAGGGTTATTGGCGTCACGAGTTTCATTTGCACCTGTGTCCTCATCTTCCAGATTGTTCTGGTTATGACGACTTGGTTCGCCTTGTTGGTTCCTCAATGCTTGAAGCTGTTGGTCATGCATCTCTCTCATAGTCTGCATGGCCATCTGCATCTCGAGCCTGAAGCTCTCCTGTTGTTTGGCCATGGCTTCTTCGAGCATCTTGGCCACTTGTTCCGCGCTTATCATAAATGACTCGCGGGGTTCTCCTTCGCTGGATACGGTGTTGTCTGACGCAACCGCAGAGCAAGCATCCGATTCCTCATCTTCTGAAGGTGGTCTTATCCGAACCCTACCATACGTCCCTCGTGCGATGGCTCCAGACTGCAGACGGGTTAAACACAGGGATGCTTTCAGAATCGACTCGAGATCATCCAGTGCCAATGTCCTCTTGCTGGTCATATTAGCGGTGACCCTCGGAAATTCTCCGTCTTCAACCGCCGTTCTTCTTCGTCGGAAACGCCTAGGCCTTGGCTTTGGCGTTTTAGTGTTGAGCCTTTCGAACACCGAGACTCTCTCGGGGACTGCTTTGATGCAGTTGCATTCAGACAGTACCGCCCGAATGAGCTTGGAACAGGGGCATTGAGTTTCGAGCCTACGAGGACTTCTCTTTCTGGCTCTGCTCGTACCCCCAGCACGATAGTATAGATCGTCCGTATGAAAGTCGGAGCAACCTATCGCGTGTTGGCACGATTTCCCAGGTATAACGTCATCATCATCGGACGACAACATTTCCTTCTGGGGGCGAATCACCTTCTTTGGGCTTTCGAGAGTCACTCGCCTCGAAACGCGTCTTTGTGGGCGTGAATTCTCAACGGGTTCCTGAACTTCGATGTGCAAAGTGGTGCGCCTGGGTGCCATGATTTCTTTGTCATGCTGAAGGTTGCGGCGACCCCCAACATGTTGGCTCGTTCGGGATTTCTTCATTGGCCCCAAACGCTCTTGAACTGGAATTTTGCCTCGCTCCTTGGGGAGTGGACCGAGACGCTCCAAGACTGACTTCTTCCTCCGGGATGATTCTGTGTGACCTCCCGGAGTAGCCATGGGAATTGTCGGCGACTTCGTTTGGTTCGCCGGAGGTTGAATCTGCTTCGAAGGTTGCAAAGATTGCTCTTTGGCCTGAATCGCCACTTCGGATTTTGGCCTCCACACTTTGCGGGTTGGTGGCGGCTTCTTTGTCACCTCCTTCTGAAGTTTTCTACGGGCTTCTTCAGCTTGAGCCCGTGCCTGCACTGATAATGCACGACGCTTGCGAATGCGTTCCTCCAGCGTTGAACGGTTCCGTTTGACACGGACCCATTGCATTGTTGGCGGCTTGGAGGAACCACCATTCATCTGTTGTTGAGGCTGCTTGCCTCTTCTGTTCTTCAGATCCGTGTTGTAGCGGATCCCATCCACAGATTCCATTGCCTTTGCGAATTGTTTCGCAAGGCGTTGACGTTGCCTTTGGCGGGCTCTCTTTGAGAGAGTCACTACGCCCTCGACAACAGAAGATTTGGCCAGAGCAGATCTGACCTGGTTGGAAGTTGGAGAGATCTCACCCGATGCATCTTTGGCATCAAACGGGGCGAGATCGTCGTTGGTACTTTCGACATCTTCATACCAACGAGCCTTTCTCCTGGAGGAGAGCTTCTTGGACTTGCGGGGGGAGGTTGATCCGGACGAGGACGACAAGTACGCCTCGAACTTTTGCTGGTCGAACTCATATTCGACCTCCTCCACGACCGGGATTGAGATCCGCGGCTGCGACGCTCCGATCTCGGCTGCGAGATCGGTGGCTCCCACTGTGGTCGCCAGATTGTTCGCGGGAAAATTTGTTGCTTTCTTCATTACTGATGTCATTGTACACTCTTGTAATAGTTTATCGATTACAAAGATCCGGTCTTTTTATAAGATCCGGTTACAATGAAAATCAAAATAAAAGAAAAGAAAGATTACAACTTTGTTTCCTTGTTTGTCGAACAAATCACGAGCTCCTGTTTTGCGGTCGCTCGCTTGCGTGGGTTGTTTGCCTGCGCCGGGGTTTATCCGTGGACCATCACGAGATCTAGATCCGGTCGGATCTACACAGTATAACGGGTATTATTTCACCAAGGAAATAATAGCCGGGAGGGATCGTTTCACCAAGGAAACGATCGCTCTAATCTCGGGATCAAAGACCAAGCTTTGATCCGGAGTATAGCAACGTAGATCTGAGATCCGGTCCTCTCGAACTCCTGCCTTATTTGGCATTGACGATCGCCGAGTACCAGATCCGGATGAGAAAGTCTTCGAGTCCCCAAAGATTGAATCTTTTTTAGATCTGAGTCTTCAATCCAGCAGGGCTTCGCCTCCTCCAAAATCCAACCTCTCAAATGAACAACTTGAAGGCCTATTTATAGGCACTCAGAACTGTGCCCGTGCACAGTTCTGAGCCTAGCCACCCATGGGTGGCTCGGCCTTAGTCGAGCCACCCATGGGTGGCTCGGCCTTGGCCGAGCCACCCTGGGGTGCCTCGGTTTCGGCCGAGTCCCCCCGGGTGTCCGTCGTTCGGTTGTTTTGTCCGATTCTGTGCTTTGTTGATCTGGACTTTGATTCGGTTATGTGGTTGACTTGTTCGGATTTGACTCGTTGAACTGATTCCCGATTTGGCAGTAAATCCACTTCTGAGTTCGAGTCCGAAGCTGATCTTGATTCGATCGCGATTCATTCGAGTCCGTTCTTGTTTGAATAACTCGTTGACTCCTCAAACCGTTGGCTTGATTCCGCATGCGAATGGATGCATTCCGTTGTTTGCGTGCGGTTCGTTAGCCTCGTTAGTCTGCTACGTCGCATATCGCTTGGCTTCGGTGTTGTGGGCTAACAGTTTTGTTTGGATACGTCGCCCGATGGTCCGTTTGTTGAATCAGCGTTGTCGAGCTGTGCTAAGGGACCTATAGGCAATTTTATACGCCTACAAAGCTGCGGGTATTAGAGCTGATGTAGGGGGTAACGAAGAAGAAGATGTATCGGGTCTCCCACCTACTTTCTTCCAAGGAGGGGGTGTTAGCTCGCCTATTGCTCATAAGACTCGTCGCTCCGACCAACCCAGATCTCCAGAAGAAGCACTATCTCACTCTCATTCCAAGGGGAAGGATTCTGCGAAGAAGCCCTCTCCCAAAGAGAGAGTCGTTCTTACATATCCCTACTGGATAATGGTAGAAATTCAGAGTGGAGATGAAGAAGAGGAGACAGAGTCCATTGTAACTAGGCAAATTAGCAGGAAAAGTTCTTAACATTTGGCCCAAGCTCAAGCTCAACCAGCAGTCTCTCCTGGGACCGAGCTACGTACCAAGTTCTGACAAGAGAGTGCTACTCCTTCTGAAGGACTTCAGCCCACGAAGAGAGTCAAGAAGGTCGCACATAGGCCACGCTCTACACTGCCCACATCTCGAGAGGCTCCAATCAACGATATCCTTTCTAGGGGAGAAGGTAATATTTTACCCCTTATGCTGCTTTTCAAAGCTCCATTTTCAAGTTCATTAATCATATCCTTCATTTTTTGCTCATAGGGGATCATGAAGAGGGTGAAATCCCGCACGAACCCACATCTCTTGGATTCATTCCTTCCGAGGAACCAAGCTTCACTCAACAAATGCATGAGGCTATGAGTGAAGAGCCCTTGGATGCTAAAGTTACTGTGAAAAACGGGGTCCAATTCGATCCAACTACTGACATCACTCCAAAGGCCTCCAGCCCAGGTATATCTAGTATAGATACTACCTTATTTGGGTGGTATTTCAGAGATTTGAGTGACTCGGAACCTATAACTCCTCTAATTGTCTGTGTGCTTCGTGTTCTTTTAGAGAAGCTGAAGGAAGCGAGTGCAAGTGCTAGCCCTGTTGAAGCAGCTCAAGGTAAAGTTGACTTCCACTTGACGTAGATTTCAACTTTTTCTTTTTGTACTCAAAGTTCAGCCCTTCCTGCAGATGTTACTAAAGAAGAGTCAACTGAAGAAGAGGCTGTCTATGATGAAATTATTAGAGATCTTCCTGAGCATGATCTTAGCCAACTGATCACTTTCTCCAAGTCTAACCACAACTTGATTTCCGATATGCTATCGGAGTCGGGCCAGAGTGAAGCTATAGGACCAACCGCGGAAGCTAGTTCATTTGCATGTATGCATCTTATTCCAAAGTCACTTTTACTCAGTTGTTAATTTTAGGTAACCATGTGGGAATTTTGATTGTAGGACCAGCCACTGGTGCTGATATGGCTACTATTCCCGAGGCTACTGAGAAGCCCCAATACTAAGATATCTCGGGTTTGGAGCAAGAAGTTATTTAAGTCCAGCCATCTATCTCCCGACCCAAAGCAGTTGTCCCTTCGGACCCAATGGTTATAGAGGCTTTAGCTAGAATTGAGGCTAGCCCTATTGCTCAAGCCATGAGACCAACCGATGAAGCTGGTGAGTCAGTGACTACTGAATCTGAACAACCTCCAGTGACTCATAAGGCTAATTTAGCAAGGTCGGGACAAGAGAGCCAACCTGAGGGATCCTCTGCTGGCATTGGTATAATCTCTCCAATAGTCAGCTTAAAGCGCTAAATATTAGAATCATCCTTGATAACTTTTGGAGTTCTTACTTCTTCTTATTTTCTTGCAGCACATCCTTCATTGTTAGATGACTCTATCAAGGCATTTATGTCTGATGAAGATCCGGATAAGGCCATGATCTGCACAGAATTCTATAGCTTTGCTTCTTTCCTAAGCATGATGATCGACAAAGTCCTTCATAAGGGATTACCCTTCAACAATTTCAGGCGACTCCTAGATCGTCATGTGACAGACATTAAGGAAGAAGGATATGAGGATTTGGCAGATTCCATTGTAGAGGACCTGACTCAATTAGAGCAGGAATTCCAAGAGCTGAAGGAACTCTGGGCTGATGGTACTTCCTCGTATATAGCTGCTCACATGGAATCTAGCTTAAAAGCATGGCATGATGCGTAGATGTCTGCTGGGCTTGAACTCCAAAAGCTATGGAGTCGTATGAAACAGATGGAAGTAGGTCTCTCTAAGAAGACGAAAACTAAGACTGACTTGCTTCCGATCTCTAGAATTGCACCACACAGAGATAGCTCACCTCAAAAAAGACCTTGAAGATGCTAAGAATTCTCGAGCCATCTTGGAAGGCGACTTGGCCGGCGTGGAGAGTGCTCGCGCGAAGATGCTTGAGAAACTGAAGCCTCAAAAAGAGAAGTTGGCTGGAATAGAAAAAGAGGTCGCCAAGGCTTTGGCTACCACTAAGGATTCCATAAGAGCTGATTTGAAGGTAGAACTTGCACGAGGTTATGAAGAGAAGCTCTCTAAGCTGGAGGAGCAAATTCGTTGTCACATGTTCCTGTAGAGTGATAACCTCATTTTTGTATCTTTTGTTTCCCCCTTATGAATAAAATGGATTTTGTGGTCGTTTAGACTCTATTATGATTACTCATTCAGTTTGGTATAAATAAACATAATATTTGTAGGATTTTTGGCAAACCCTCAGCCATCAACGGGTTTAATAAGCCTTTACCAACTACCATTTGAGTTGGGCTAGCATGCAGAATGTCTAAGTTTGTTCTACATGTAATCTTGTACTAAAAGAGTAAACTCTCTTAGACTTAATGCTATGATATTGAATACGTAGGCTTCGTCATTCTTACGGGAATAGACTACCCGGCTACATGTGTTAGACGTCGACTTGTCTCTGATTAAGGATAGAGATAAAATCCATTATGCATAATAGTCATAGATTTAGGTGTTATTAAGTCAGTAATAACAACTAGCTACACGTGTAGACTTTTGGAGTTTTTTATCTTCTCTTGGGACAAAGACGAACCCTATTGTCTCTTCTCTTCGGGCAGAGACGAACCCTGTCTTTAAGAGAAAGAAGGTATTTTTTTTTATCTTTCTCTTCGGTTGGGACTCCTTGTTCACATGAGTTGAAGGATTCTGGATGCAAATGCATCAGAGAATCTGGAGAGTAACTTAGAGTGGGACCTCCACTCCAAGAATCGAATTTGAGTCCACGCAGCGTTGACTCAGAAAAGGCCTTTTAACTCACATGAGCAAAAGGTGGAATTTGGATAACCCTAAACTATCTGAAGGTTTGATTATCCAATTAAAGTGGTTCTCTCGTTCATGGAAAGAATCGAGAGAGGATTCTGGCATTGGTCCTAACTATCTAAAGGTTTGACCGCATGAGAGTTTGATATAACCCTAATTGTCCGAATGTTTGATCCTTCACGTTAAGTGATCCTCTCGTTCATGGAAAGAATCGAGAGGGGATTTTGGCATTAGTCCTAACTGTCTGAAGGTTTGACCAAGTAAGAGTTTGAAGGTAGTGGAAATAACAAGAATGGTGGTGATTGTCAAGGTCACCTGGTCAATAAGGACTTGGTGAGAGTTTTGGTGTCAAGTTCTCGATGGTATTTTCTTGCAAAAACCTAACACAAGGGGTTTGCTAATTGCTGTGGATTAGTAATTAATGTAATGTGGGATATCGAATACTATGTCAGGATTTTAATAGTAGGATATTAAATGCCTAGACATAGTGGGGGATGTATGGATTTAACCATGAAAGAAGGAAAGAATGTATTTTATTATCTTTCACTTTATGAAGGAGTTCTAATTATCAGGAAATACCGATAACCAATGAGTTTGTTTCAAGATAGATTTGAAAGAATTCAAAAGATTTGTTCCAATTAGATTGAAGCCAATGAAATGTGCTTCATCTCTACAGGAACTTAGAACCACAGTGGGAGAATTTTAATCATCTCAATGATGATTAAGAAAAACTATATAGATGATTAGTTTTCATCCTAAATAGTTAATTGATGTCGGATTATCCTTAAGGATAATATGTGTAATATTCTCTAGGAACTTCCCGTCGAAGTGCATTGCCGCCATGGAATGATATATATGAATATGTACAATATGTTCAATAATTCAAATTGCCTACATTAATAGGTTATCCTGAATGCAGTAGGTGTAGTACTTCTTCAGGAACTTCCCATTAATTGGCATCATAATCTTGTCAACATCTTTGGTGATCAAGCGATATGCTCTATTTTAGTAGACTGTCTCTACTACAAATGGTCCTTCCCATTTGGGTTGGAACTTGCATTTCTTCTTTGAGTTGAGTATCATTGGTTGCCGAAAGGCAAGTACCAAGTCTCCCTCTTGAAGACCCCGTTGTTGGACCTTTTTATTGAAGGTTTTAGAGATTCTACCTTGGTATAGCTCAATTTGTTGTTGAACTTCCAAGCGTTTCTCGTCTAACATCTCGAGTTCTTCGAGACGTTTTTGATGTTATTCTTCCTTCGTCATCCCCATTGCGAGGGCGATACGAAGGATGGAATCTAGATCTCCAAGGGAAGGACAACTTTGCATCCATACACTAGAGAATATAGAGTCGCTCTGGTAGTTGTGCGGACCATGGTACGATAGGCCCAAAGAGCCTTACCAAGTTTGTCATCCCAATCTTGTTTATTGGTTTTTACTAGCTTTGTTAAGATTTTGATGATGATCTTGTTGAAGGCCTCAGCTAGACCATTTGCAGTAGGATTGTAAGCGGTCGACGAGACATCTTGAATTCTAAACTTTCCACAGAATTTGATGAATGCGTTGCTGACAAACGGAGAGCCGTTGTCATACACGATTCTTCTTGGAACACTATATTGGTAGATAATATAGTGTTTGATGAATTTAATAACATCGCTCGTCTTTACCTGGAGAAGTAATCAATGATTGTCAAAATAAAACGGTCACCTTTGACTGATGGAGGAAAAATAGGACCAACAATGTCCATTCCCCAGGTCTCGAATGGCCAAGATCTGGCCGAAGGGTGCGGGTGCTCCGGTGGTTGGTGCATGTAGTTGGTTAGTATTTGACATGTGTGGCACCGTCGTGCATACGCACCGCGTCCTTGACCATAGTTGGCCAATAATAGTCCAATCATCTGAGGCGATCACATAGTTTGGGACCAGGTTGGTGTGCACCACAAGTTCCGTCATACGCTTC
The DNA here is from genome assembly GCA_022839385.1 of Asparagus kiusianus. Classification (NCBI taxonomy): domain Eukaryota; kingdom Viridiplantae; phylum Streptophyta; class Magnoliopsida; order Asparagales; family Asparagaceae; genus Asparagus; species Asparagus kiusianus. The sequence continues at coordinate 8,580 of BQKN01060623.1, read as the reverse complement.
CTTGAGGGCTTCTTCTGCCTCTTTGGTTGAAAGGCATCAGAGTAACAAACGATTATATGTACGGCGATAAAGTGTCTGGGTTGCTGCATTGTACTAAAACCTTGGCGCTCTTCGTTAGACCGAGTCTCTTTCTTTTATGTCTTTCGGTAAGATGTCGTGTAAGACATAATCAATAATATGAAAATACCAGTCTCGAGGTTCAAGTTCGATTCTGGTCGCATGCACCTCTTTGATATCCAAGGCACAATCTGGTATGAATAGTGGTAGAGTTCTTACAGTAACCAGTTGTTTCGTCTCGGGGGGCTATGCTAAAGAGACCGCCAGTGCCGCCAGTGCATCTGCATAATGTAGGCTGTCAAAAAATCACAATAGATAGTTCACCCCTATCAGACTTCAACCGGCAGTTTTGACTAAGAAGGTCACAATCAGACGACTTTCATGTCAACTAAGAAGGGATTACAAGGCAACAATTTCTTCAAATCGAGGTGCGGAACTCATCCCTGGATCCCAGAGATTGAGATACAAGTGATTACGTTCCAAAGTCAAAGCAATGCGATCACCACATCTTCAGCTATCAACGCAGCTCAAACACAGTACAGACGCAGCACAAATGCAGCTCTAACGCACCTCGTTCACAGCCACTGAACGCAGCACAAACACAGTACCAATTCAACCACGAACGCAACTCAAGCTCAGACGTTGACACATCATCCAAAAGTATACACAGGTTCATGCCTGTAGGCATCAAAAATTGCCGATAGGTCTCCACGAACAGTTCAGTGTTAAAGAATGATGATGAACGTCACTACCCGAATCACAGGAGTTCGATTGACGTCGGTGAGTGCCTGAAGTGAATCAACGAGCTACATGAGCCGATAGAATTTTAGAATAACGGGAACACGGGTTAATCGGGAACCCCGCGATAGCTGCAAAAGGAGCAACGCCCTTCGGGTCCCGTTCGCCCTATAGATAATCCAACCATTGGAGCCGACAAAACTCTTCATCAGAATTCCAACGCATTCGAAATCACTCAAATCCGAGTTGGGACGAAGAATCAACGGCAAATGCACAATGGAGAGTCTCGGACTGAACTGGGGCACCCGGCGGTGTCTCGGCAAGGTCGAAACACCCTAGGGGTGTCTTGGCAAAACCAAGACACCCCAGGGGTGTCTCGACCAAGCCAAGACACCCCAAGGGTGTCTCAAGTTTGTTACACAGCCAAAATTTGTTACATGACCCCCTAGGGTCCCCCTCTTGCCTATAAATAGGAGCCTTGGGCCTCATTTTTCAAGATCTGGATTTTTGGAGAAGAGTGGCGAAGCCCTGCTGCAGCGAAGAGTGATCGAGCCCCCTCAGCAAAGGAGACTTCTTCATCGGATCTTCATTCCCCTCTCTCATCTTTTTCCTTAGTGTTACCCCTTGTCGGTAATACTAAGAAGAGCAAATATCTCGCTTTATCCGAGATAGGAGCTTCGAGTTTCTAGATCTCCCCGCAGATCGACGAAGCTCTGCCCGATTTTCCGGAACGGATCTGATCGCCCGGTGGTCCACGGATATCAACAACCCCATCATAGGCAAAAGACCCACGCAAGCAAGGGACGATAAATGGAACTTGTGTTTATTTTCAAGAAAGTTGTAATTTTATTTCTTTGTTATTTGAGTTCATTGTAACGATTGAAGTTTTAATGAAATCAATGATGAAGGTAACTTTTCCTGAAAACAAGCTGGCGACCACAGTGGGAGCCACCGATCTCGCTGCCGAGATCGTCGTGACGCAACCGGCCTTCAAGATCCGGGTGAATGAAGAGATCGAATACGAGTTCGATCAACAGAAGTTTGAAGAGTACCTCTCTTCCTCCTCCTCCAGATCCGCCTCTCCAAACAGGCACGGGAAGACCCCATCTTCCAAAAATGCTCACGGGATCTCCAGCTCGAAGATCCAAGATCCCGTCGCCGCTGTTACGCCCGCACCACGTGACGTCCCCCCGTCGTCCAACGTGGTCGAGGCTGCAGATCCAGATCTCCTCTCCGCCGAGAAGGTAACTCCAGCTCTGTCGAGGAGGGCCCGCCAAAGACGGCGTCAACGCCTCGCCCGACAACTAGCCAAAGCCGCAGAATCGATGGACGAGATCCGCTACAATGAGGATCTAAAGTCCAGACAGCGGCAAGAACAATAACGGCAAACAACCAACTCCTCCTCCAAAACAGAAATGAACGAATGGGTTCGTGTCAAGAGGACTCGCTCCACTCTCGAGTAGCGGATCAAGAAGCGTCGAGCATTGCTCGCACATGCCCGGCTCCTTCTACAGAAAGCGGAGGAGATGCAGAAAGAAGAGGCAGTCAAAAAGCCGTCTACAAACAAATGGGTTTGGGTGCCAAAGCCAAAACCGGCGCCTCAGACAAAAGTGGGTGGAGTTATCACCCAAATTTCTTCAAAACCAGATGTTGTTTCTCCTGTTCCGGCGTCTTCAACGGAGCCAGGTAAGAACGGGGACCCTTCAAAATCCAGGGTTCCTGTGAAAGGTCGCCTCGGTCCTTTACCGGAGAACCGAGGTAAAGTACCTATCAAGGAACGACTGGGACCATTGAAAGGTCCCCAAGTGACAAATCAGACTGGGGGTCGTATCAATCCCCCCAAGAAAGATGATAGAGGGAAAGCCCCTGTTGCCGACCGCATTGGATTGCGGGTCGAAGTGCAAGAGCCCGTTAAGTTTTTACGCTCACAGAAGCGTAAACTTGAACGGGAGACTTTTGAAAACGCTAATAAAGCGTCATATCCCCAGAAGGAAGCACACTCGTCCGATGATGATGGTGTTATACCTGGGAAGTCATGCCAACACTCTATGAGTTACTCCAGTTATCAAACTGACGAGTTGTACTATAGAGCTGGGGGTATGGAAAAATCTCAAAAGAGATATGCTCAAGACACGGGATCTCGCTGCCCGTGTGCCAATATAATCAAGGTGGTACTGTTAGAGTGCTACTGTGCTAAAGCCCCGAGGAGAGTCTCGGTATTCGAAAGAATTTCCAAGCCAAGGCGTTTCCATAAGAAGAAGTTCGTCTGCCAAGAGGACGAATACCTAAGAGTGTCGGCTAATATGGCTGGCAGAGGGAACTCAACACGATATTTTAATCTAGATCAGCTTGCCGAAGTATCCCGGTGTATGACGCGGTTGCGGCCAGGAACCAATGGCCGGAAGAATTACCGAAGGATACAAAAGGGACTTTCTTTAGAAGAGGAGGAATCGGATGCTGATTCAGATTCTTGCTCGGCTATAGCGTCCGATGACATGGCTTCTAGTGCGGGACAACCTTATGAATCGCTTATGATCAGCGCCGAACAGGTGACTAAGATACTTGAAGATGCCCTGAATAAGCAGAAGGAAACTTTCAAATTCGAGATGGAGATGGCCATGCAACGAATGAGAGAGATACATGACCAGCAAATTGCGGCACTGACAGTTCACCAAGGAGAGCCCGGTCGACGCAATAATCAGAATCAAGATGAGAATGAACGGGAAGGGGATAATGTCAATATCCCTCCTGTCAACAATGACAATGGGGGTGGTCCCGCGGATGATAATGCGAAAGAGGACCACGTTACCTCTCCCCGAAGCCACTCGAAGACAGATACGAGTGAGGACAAGAAGATGAAGGACTTGGAGAGCAAAATCAACGCGTTGATGAATGCTCAAGAAGTGAAGAGGTCCGGCATACCATGTCCATACCCACGGGAGTGGGAATCAATTCCGTATCCGGCAAAGTTTAATTTAATCAACTTTACGCCGTTTGATGGAAAGGGTTCCCCCACCCAACACTTAATATATTTTAAGTCTCACTTAGGAATCATTTCTGGGAATGAACCTCTTATGGTGTGGTCATTCGTCGGCACTCTTCGCGGGGCAGCCTTTGATTGGTATCGTCGCCTTAAGCCCGAGAGTATCAGCAGCTGGGACGATATGGAGGATATGTTCTTAACAAATTTCTTCGATGACGACACTGAAATTTCGATCGGCACGCTATTCGACGAAAAGCAGAAGAATGGTGAGACAGTCGCAAATTTCGTGAAAAGATTCCGAAATAAAGCGATGAATTGTAGGGATCCAGTCAGCGAGGATTTTATCCTCGAAACTTGCCATAACAATCTGTCGTTGGACATCCTCGAAGCCATAGGAATGGCGCCGCCAAAGACCTGGAAGGACCTGAAGGTGCGGGGAGAATGAGCAGAGCGATTCCTTAAAAGGAAGAAGGCTGAAAGAGGGCAAATAACAAATAACGTCCCACAACAAAACTTTGTCCCTAAGGGTAAGGGAAAAGTACATGCGAATGCTGTGAATGCAAACCAAATATTCGAGGTGCAAGCACAGCCGCAACAGCAGTAACAAAAGGTGCCTTAACAATCAAGGTGGCAACAACAGCCCTAGAAGCAAAAAGTCGCGGAGCCGAAGTTCCCGAAGGTCTATTCATTCAAGGAAGATGAAGTTCCCGGTATTTTTAAGTACCTCATCGAGAACAACAAGATCAAGTTGCCTCCGATTCAGGATCAAGAAGATGCTAAAAGAGTCAACGATCCTAAGTACTGCGCATTTCACAGAGCGGTGCACCATCCTACCAAGGTATGCTACGCTCTTAAAGATAAGATCCAAGCCCTAATCGATGTTGGGGTCATCACTATGAAGCAACCCAAGGAGAAGAAAGTGGGTGCAAATGCAGTATCCATTAGCTTCGGGTCTGTTCCCTCAAGCTGGTTCCAACATGAGCTAGTAATAAATGTAGCAGTGAAGACGGTGAATGATGATCCTCACAAACAGCGCCAGAAAGGACTTGTGCCGCACACAGCCCCGAACGGCGAGATTCTGTGGGTTCATCCAGACTTGATTGCAGATGAACAATGGGCTGGGACCTCTTCCAAGAAAAGGTCAAAAGGAAAAGGGTAAGTCTTGTTATGGAGCTTCTGCTATTCCGGGAAAAGACGACGAAGAAATTCCCGCCTTCCCGCTTTCTGAAGACGAACAGGAGGTCTTTGCAACCCGAAGTGGACATGAGTATCACTACAAGTATCCGGATGCTTTCGACCAATTAGGCACCAAAACCGCTCCTTCTAAGACGTTGGCAGAACTGGGAATTGCAGCAACTCCCCCAACGCCTGTAGCTACGGAGAAAGTCCAGCAGAAGGAGAAAGGGAAAGAGCCTTTACGTCAAGAAGCCCAAAACCCGAGGCAGTCTCGATTCAATCATCCGATTGGGAGAGACAAACCGGGAAATGCAAGCTCTCCGCCCCATTTTGACATCATGGCACAGTTGGCCAACATCTCGGCTAGGATAACCCTATACGAGTTGTTGCGTCTTTCAAAGGATACAAGGAAAGCGTTACAAGAGGCCTTGAGCGATTCTGAAGCTTTCTTGACTCGAATCAAGCCATCTCCTGAAGAACCGGAGTCGTCAGCTCAACACTGCAATCTCGCAGTGCATCATTTTCCCTGCATCTCATTCACCAAAGAAGACATGCAGACGAAGAGCTCAAAGCATGATAGGCCTTTGTATTTCACCGGGCATATTGGCTCCAGCATGGTTGTAGGCATCAAAAATTGCCGATAGGTCTCCACGAACAGCTCAGTGTTAAAGAATGACGATGAACGTCACTACCCGGTCCACAGGAGTGCGATTGACGTCGGTGAGCGCCTGAAGCGAATCGACGAGCTACGTGAGCCGACAGAAGTTCAGAATAACGGGGATACGGACTGATCGGGAACCCCGCGACCGCTGCAAAAGAAGCAGTGCCCTTCGTGTCCCATTCGCCCTACAGATAATCCAACCAACGGGATCGACAGAGCTCTTCGTCAGAATTCCAACGCATCCAAAATCACTTAAATCCGAGTTGGGACGAAAAGTCAACGGCGGAACAACGGCGGACAGTCTCGGACTGAACCGAGGCACCCGGCGGTGTCCCAGCGAGGTCGAAACACCCGAGGGGTGTCTTGGCAAAACCAAGACAACCCAGGAGTGTCTCGGCCATGCCGAGACACCCAAGGTTGTCTCGGCCTGGCTGAGACACCCCAAGGGGGTGTCCTTATCATTTTACCCCCCCC
>BQKN01060622.1:122021-136966 GCA_022839385.1 Asparagus kiusianus | reverse complement strand
CCCCCCTGTTCTCGGTCTTGCGAGCCGCCCGCGAGTTGGGCGGCCGCGAGCCAAAAAACTTTTCCGATTTGCATACGTACCGCTTACGTCTTGGATATTTGCAGAACACGCCCCGCCAAATCTTGGTACTTGCAAACCTCTGCCTCAAATCATAAATTTTTGTGAAAAAATACCCTTAAAATCAACAAATTATCAACTTGATGTTCAACGTTTAACTATTTTGCTAATAAGGACAATTACGAAGAAGCTTTTGCTAATAAGGACAATTACGAAGAAGCTCATCAAAGTTGATGATTACTTTGAGGCTAAATTTGATGTAGAACACACAGCAGACACGTTTATGTCAAAGTGGGACAGTCGCAAGCCCAATGCGGGCCTGGTCGAAGAAAATAACTTGTTTTGAAGAAACAGCCGTAACTTTCAAACCGTACGTCGGAATTGAACGAATTATATATTAAAATCGACTATCTCGACGAGGCGGAGCCATCCAAACCTACCCCTTTGGGTTCGGTTTGCGTTTTCCGTTTCGCTAAATTCCTTACGGTTTGAGAGGTATTTGCATTTTGTCCGTTTTTTACTATTTTTAGTAATATTTTAGGAGTCTGTTTTGTTTAGGAAACAAATCCCGTTTGATCTCAGATTTGACCGGTGGACTTTCCTAATCATAAGGAGTCTTTTTGAGGAGTTTTAATATTTTAGGAATTTTTTTACTATTTTTGGTAAAGTTTGAGTCATTGTAGGAATTAGAGTCATTATAGGAGTCTTGTTTCTTTTTTCTATTTAAGAAGAGTCTTGTAAGCCCTAAAGGCATAACTTTTGATTAATAAAATTTTGTTTTTCTTCAATATTTCTTCGTGGATTCGAAGCTCTTCATGGATTCGAAGATTTTTCTTGGTGGATTCTGAGGCTACTACTTCCACGCTGCGTCAAAATTCCCCCCCAAATTTAGCGGGTGTCTTCGCAGATAACAATGGTGTATGCAATGTTAGTATTTGTTTGTAAAAACAAGATAGTCTCACATCGGATATTTGAGCACTTTTTTAGAGGTTTAAAACCATTTAATGATTATTGGGTTTTGATAAATGGGTCAAAGTATAGACTTCTAAATCCGCGTGCGAATAGCGCGAATAATGCGCCATTTTGACGCGATTATTTTTTTATTATATATTTTGACCCACTTAAATATTCTAACTTTTTAGTATATTTTTGACGCGATTATTTTTTTATTATATATTTTGACCCACTTAAATAATCTAACTTTTTAGTATATATATATATATATATATATATATATATATATTTGAGTACATTATTTTTTATTATTACTGCTATTTTAGATTTTCGAATTTATCAAAATATGAACAGACAAGTGCCTGTTGAAAAATGTCTGTTTTTTTCAAGGCGTTTTTTAAAAAGTTATGACCGTTGGAAGCACCTTTTCAAACCTATAAATAGTTTATGATTTCAGATATCCAAACTTTACTTCTTTCTCAAAACTTTGCTCTCAAAAAGATATGCAATATTACAAACTTGTTTCACAAATAGTTGGTGGAAAATTCCAGATTTGCTCACCATCCTCGTTGAGCCATGCCAGCAAGCATCTACACAAATTTGGATCATCTTATCCAAATTCTCGGCTCTCTGCTCACCATGAGTTTGCTGGGGGTGTTATGTTAAATGTAGTAGTTAGGGTATCGTGCTTTCCTTTATTTTACTCCCACATCACTCAAGATTCTAGAGCCTCTCCCCTTGCTCTTATATTTAAACACTTCAACACTCGATGAGTAAACTAGTCACTTTCCTTTCTAAAAGCTTTATTCTTATCATTTTTCATGATACATTAAATCTTATAGAGAATTCTGTGCTAATCCTAATTGTAGATACACCTATTTGTTGTCAAATCTCTAATTCCTTCATCTATATTTACAAGAATTTTAGATATGCTTCTAGAATTATAGATTAACTTCTAACAATGACTGGATTATCTGTATCTGCTTAATTATATCTTTAATTTCTAGTGGTGGTGGAAGACTTGAATTGGGAATCAGCGTTATGCGCCCAAATGCTTAAAAACATTCAGAAAATAAAACTAAATGGGTGATGCTAAACCCTTCCATAAATTTGGAGAGAATCTAAACAAATTTCTAGCTCAACAAGATTCAATTCAGACGTGGAAGCGAAAAAGAGCGAGGAGGCTCCTCCATATATATCCGCACGTGACGAACACCAAGCGTTTTAGATGCCTCTTCCCTTTCGCACTGCAGGTGTACGTACCTTTCCCACAATTATTACCAAACAATTAATACACCGAGTACCCCGTTTTGGAACTCTTAAACATGATTGACTAATCCTGGAGATATCAATAATACACCGAGTACCCCTTAATTAGTCTTCAGTGAGAGCTAGGTTTCACCGGTCCTGAGGGCTATCATCGATCATAGCACCGAATGATCGCTGATAGATAGATAGATCGATAGATAGATAGATAGATAGATAGATGGATATAAGTTTTTAACTTTCCTTACGATTCCTTAATTATCGGAAATTTAGAGAATCATGTTGCAAACATCGATCACTTGGACCGACATGATAACAACCTTCCGGTTGTTCCATGGCAATATATCATCTTTTCTTGATCTATACCATTTCAGAAGTTGCATGACCTCATTCATTCTCGCTCCGTAATTACCACACATGACCAGCTCAACCTAATCGCACCTAACTCGACCTCATCCGCACCAACCTCATCCATCTAACCCCAACCAACTTGTCTAAGCGAAGCTCCGTTAAATTTTGGTCTCCTCGATCAGGACCTAAATTAATTCAGCTACAGCTAGCTCAGACCCAAGCCTGACCTCGATATATATGTAGGTCTAATAATCAGTATAAATTCAATCGAGATACTATATATCATAGTTCGTTTTGGTATTAGAATTTGCATTCTTGTTGAGACTACGTACCACCACTGCTTATTAATTATTACTATATATATAATATATGGAGCTAGATGCCTCGTCGCTTTCTGCCTGGGAGCTAGTGAAGTGGAGTGGCCAACTAGTAGTGAATGAGCAGGATCGAGCAAAGTTGTTAGCTAGATTGTGCATTTGCTCACCTCTCGGTTGAGTGGGAAACCCCCCCTTTAATTTGTGACGAAATGATGTACTCAAACCCCGGCCTCTACATATATAACATATGTTTCAAATTAGCTCGTTACTGAAAAATAAATGTTTCCGGCCGTTTATATTTAATTTTAGGCACATCACAGTCTTTCGGCTATTTGGTGGGGGAAAAAAAAAAAAAAAAAGAAGAAAAGTTGCCCTGCTGCACATCATCACAAATGAATTAGGTGCTATCTTAATTTGCGAATTCGTTGGCTGTGACGTTCCTCATATCACTGAAGACAGAGAGGTTAGTACGTAGTGATTGTCGTCGTCACTTAATTATCCTTGTTATAACCTAACTGCTCACCATCCTTTTGCATATGCACGACTAATTAATATAAATCATATCCTACGTTTCTTTTCCTTCCATGAGCAGCGAATATATATGATGAAGAAAATCATCTAAATAATTCATGAACAACGAACACGCACACCTTCAGATGCTTCGATGAAGCTTTCAATTAAGATCGAAACCTTAACTGTATGTTGTTTAGATCCCTATTCCTATATGCATGATGACCTTATATGAACCGGGTGTCAGATGAAATCTCAGACAAAGAACATTTTAAGAGAAGGGAGCTAATTATTGCTTAATTAGTTATAAGAGCCATCAAAAGTCTAATTAAGAGACTTATTCCAACCTCACTAGCTAGAGATTTCAAACCTCCACATCCTCATCAATCAAAACAGAGACACTGATGCATCATCTCCCACTTGTGAGTTGTTCCCTTCCCTCGACGTTGACGATTTAGGATCGGTGGACCTCCTCCTCAGCATCTGTCTCATGCCATCAGCAACTCGAACTGCGGGGTTCGATTTAAACTTGCCGCAGAACGACATGTGAGCCTTCATGGCCTCGTCCACCCCTCCGTTCTCCTTCTTCTTCCCTTCGTCTCTCACCGCTTCTGTGCAGAGACCGCAGAGCCACTTGCCATCAAAGTCGGCCTTCACCTTTGTTATGTAATCCTTTGTGCAGTCCTCTTTCAGTCCGCAGCACTCACACTCGGCTGATTCTATCTCCATTGGTCATGTGAATTATTGATGAAGAAGATATTGGTGGTGGATTTTGGATTGGTGATGAGTGTTGTGGTATGATATGATGTGTGAAAGAGGAGGATTTTATGTGTTGTGTTGTGTTGTGTTGTGAAAAGAGGGGCTTTTTGTTAAGGCGGAAAAAACCCCATGTTTTAAGGGGCAACGGGGAAATGGGACGGTGTTGGTTGGGGTCCTCATGGTTGGCCTTTTCGCTTCCTTGCACCTCAAAAGTATGTGTGAGTGAGTGAGTGAGTGTGAGCGAGATCCCGCGCGCGCGTGCACGTGTGTGCGTGTGCGTTTGCGTGTGTTTACAAGTGTCCTATATTTTGTTGTCATAGTGAGTGAGTTGCTTAAATATTAATTTATTGGTGTTTGACAAATAGGCTCCTTGGCTTGAAGGGTATTTTGTTTTAGAAACAGGTGGCGTCTGCTGCAATATTCATTATCTAGACATATGACAATTTTTCTAACGTACGTCAGTATGAGAACTAACAATGTAGAAGTAAGTGCAAGTTAATATGCTAATTCAAATAGATTCCTCAGTTAACCTTGGACAATATTTGATCTGCGCTACTTGTTCCCATTTTGCTTATTTATTTACTTCCCGGAAAAAACACTTATTTACAATTTTAACTTTTCAAAAAGCAATAATTTTTTTTATGCATCCTTCAAAATATGTTAGAATTGCGTTAGTGTTCATAAAATTTGGGCGTACATGAATCCAAGTAGTTCATAGAACCTTGGAATTTCATCTCATAGAAGGTTCTATCTATCATGGAAGTGTGTGAACGCCATTTTGCCATGTTTCGGTTGTTACCCCCCCCCTGTGACCCCGCACCCCCCACCTGATTCCAGTCAACTTCCGGGTGCTTAATTACATGGGGACGCATGTTTATCCGTGATTGGTTTTAGAGTGTCCTTGTCAATGCTGACCCCCGATTCCCAAAAAAGTAGTTTGTAGTCTCAAGCAACCAGTTTTTTTCTAATTTGGATCCTTTGTTCCTAAGATTGTGCGCATAGAATATGTATATATAAGCTAAACTTCTAGGAACATATTCCCCTAATCGTGCAAAGAGATGCGCAACTGTCCCAAGAAAGCATGTCTTTTGTAGATAAAGAAGGCGAACTGCGTTTTTGGACTCACCTGCGGCTTGCTTGCTAGGATGGAAAAGTTCTCTTCATCTGTAGTAGTTGTGGAGAAATCATTCGGTGATCAATTAATCCCCATGTATATCCCCCTCTTGTCCGCCGGTATTTGTCTCCATGCATTTCCTCTGAATGCTTCTTAATGTTTTGTAATCATGTGGTTCACAGCAGACCAAATTTTATAAGATTTCCTCTCCAACCAAAGACACAGCCTAGCTAGGGACATAAATGTGTGACGGCAGACCTACTTCCCGCGTCTACAGAAATATGGATTGTTTCGATTCTGTTAAAGTGCAACAGTTAGACTTGTTATCAACACAAATTTTGGTCAGCTTTTACTATCCGAACTGAAGATCTTTGAGCAAATTTCTCAACCAAACCTCACGAGTGATATCCGATGATGCAGCAACATATTCGGCCTTACAAGTTGAAAGAGTGACTATCGGCTCCTTCTTTGAAGACCGAGTAAAAGCAGTGTCGCTGATAAAGAAAGCATAACCAGTTGTACTCTTTCGGTCATCAACAACTCCGACCCAATCGCTAATAAAGAAATCTATTGTACCTTTGATGTACCGGGGAATCCTCTTTGCTGCCAACAGCTGCGAAGACTTTGGATGTTCCTTGTATATGCTCACGAGCCAAACACCACAAAGAATGTTAAGCCTTGTGCAGGTTAGATAACGAAGACTACCGACCACGGTTTTAAAACAGGTTGCATCAACTTTGCTTCCACCATCTTTCTTAGAAAAACCGATTCCACATTCAACAAGAGTACTCACATGATTGCTATCCTTCGTATCAAACTTATCAAGAATTATCTTTGCATATCCCTCTTGAGAGATAAAAATTCCATCTTGGTCTTGCTTCATCTTGACCCCAAGATAATAAGACATGGGTCCGATGTTTGTCACATCGAATTCACGAACCATGGAGCTTTTGAACTCCTCGAACATGCGTGAATTATTTCCTGTAAAGATTAAATCATCCACATACAAGCATAGAATAAAAATATCTTCAGCTTCATCTACCTTGGTATATAAAGAATGCTCATAAGGACATTTAGAAAAATTACGAGCTTGAAAGTATTAATCAATTTTGCTATTCCAAACTCTTGGTGCTTGTTTCAAGTCATAAAGAGCTTTCTTCAACTTCAACACCTTTGATTCTTCTCCTTTCTTGATGTAACCAAGATGTTAATCTACATAAACCTCTTCTTCAAGAACACCAATCAAAAAAGCAGATTTCACATCAAGTTGATAGATTCGCCATTTGTTCTGAGCTGCTAAGGCAATAATCAGCCTTATAGTTTCAAGACGAGCTATTGGAGAGAATATCTCATCGAAGTCTATTCCAGCTTTCTACTTGTAGTCTTTGGCAACTAACCCTGCCTAGTGCCTCTCAACTTCTCCTTTCACATTCTTCTTCTCTTTGAAAACCCATTTGACTTTAATTGCTTTCTTGCCTTCTAGAAGTGTTGCAAGCTCCCAGGTACCATTTTTCTCGATAGTCTTGATCTGTTCATCCGTAGCTGAACTCCACTTTGAATCTTGAACCGGTTCTTCCAAGTCTAAAGGCTCACAACCAGCAAGTAAGCAAAATAATGTTAAATCATCTTGATTTTAAGTTACTTCATACAACTCCTTCAAACTCCTAAAATTTTGAGGTTCTAGTCTCGATGATGATGAGGACAACGCTGAAGAAGTCATTGATTGGGCGACTGAGGTGTGGTTGGTGATGATGCCATCGATGATGATAGAGTGGATGTCCATGGAGTATGTGTTTGAGCATCTTTCCCGATCTCAATCTCTTCACTAATGAAAGTAATCGGGCTGCTACAAATTTCTCCCTTATTCCAATCCCATAATTTTTCTTCGCCGAATTGAATATCTTAGCTAATAATAAATTTCTTACTGCACGTATCATACATCTTGTAATCCTTAGTTCTTAATTTTAACTGATGAATACATATGGAATACTCTTCTCGTCAAGCTTATTCCTCTTCCTCTTCTACTCTAGAACATAAGCATGCCAATACTGCCAAACACCTTAAAATGGCTCACATTCGGTTTGTAAATGGTCCAGGCTTCTTACAGTGTAATATTTTTGAGAATTTGAGTTTGACATCAGTTGAGAACGTAGATGGTGTAAGAAATGGCTTCGTCCCAAAATATTTTAGGCATCTTCTTACTACTCAACATACTTCTTACCATACTCAAAATAGTACGATTCTTCCTCTCAGCAATGCCATTTTGTTATGGAGAATCGGGAGTAGTCAGAAAATGACTAAGTCTATGTTTTTTCACAATATGCTTCAAACTCCTTCGAAGTGAACTCTCCATCTCAGTTTGATCTGATAGCTTTAAGATAAAAGTCACTCTTTTTTTTACATTAGCTTTAAACTTCTTAAACATAGAAAACACTTCAGATTTATTCTTCAAGAAGTATACCCAATTCTTTTGAGAAAAATCTGCGATGAATGTAAGAAAATACATATTCTCATTGATTGAGGTCGAAGTGATCGGTCCACACACATCGGTATGCACAAGTTGTAGCGGCTTCGATGCATGAAATGAAGCCCCTTTGAAAAAGTAGCCCGATGATGCTTTCCTACTAGACATCCTTCACATAGCTGCTCAAGATGATCAATTATCCATAACCTTTTCACCGTGCTTCTATTGGCCAATGTCTTCAGATTGTTAAATTTGAGATGCCCAAAGATCAAGTGTCATATCCAAGCAAGATCATTGGTACGTGTAGACAGTCAAAATATACTTTCACTAAAGATCTAATAAGTGAACGTCCATAGGCTAAACACTTTGAATGGGCCCAAAGTCAATCCCACAACAAGTTGTAGTGAAGGTCACCTGATGATTAAAGTGAACCTCGCCAAGCAACTTATATCGATTTGACCAAGTCAGATACGAGTTGATAGCCCCCTCCTCCCCCCTCCCCCCGTAACATGCTTCAGATCAAGTAAAAAGGTGACATCAGTTGGCCAAGCCTAGAGTCAAATTCTGAGCTAAATTCGAACTCATAGACGAAGTTCGCTAACTAACGAACTTCGCCCACATGGACCAAGTCATCTACTTTCGAAGAAGACGTGCCCACGTTAGAAGCGACCCTCACCCACGTCCGTAACGACCTTCACCCATGTCTTCAGCGAACTTCGCCAAGCCCGCGAAATTCACCCAAATAGCCATTTCAAAGCTATTTTTGAGGGATAACTGCTGCCCACTAACTCCTACTTTAATGGCTATTTAATCTATATTTAAGGGGACCATTAACTCTCTCTTTTAGCCTATAAAAGGAGAGGGGATCATTCACTTTAGACACACAGATGAGACGAAGAGGGAGACATATAGAGATACCTAGACACATATACACATGCACACGCACAGAGACATACTGGAGGTATTGCTAAGAGAAGACTGAGCTAGCTTCCAAGCGATCCGATCCTCATCCATAGCAAAAAGACCCATCATCTTAGTTGGTGAGTCAACAGAGTACAAGATTGACGCTCTACCGACACATATAAAAAAATCCCAGAAAAAAATTTCCTTTATTTCACTACATTTTCTTTTGTTGTAATCTGTGTCAATTACAATTTAAAAAACCCAAAATAGGATAGCAACTCCGCTGGGGATTTCCTTCTCCTCCGACGAGAAGATTGTGTCCTACACTGATACCAAGACCCTCGGGTCTTTTGCTGAAATGCTGGTCATTAAATTTGATCAAGCAAAGTTCGAGAAATCAATTTCCAAGAACAAAATCTCTGCGATGACAACTGTACGTAGTTGCCACAAAATTCACCGTAGTGTGAATCTTGGGTCTAAAACGACCCCCGCGTGTGGAAATCCCATATTCACTGAAGATTATTCGGGCTTTGCTAGAAGCCAAACAAACTTCGCCAAGGATAAGGAATTTTGACTCTCGTCTCGAGCGAAGATAAATATTATCACATTTGATCTTGGGCTTTAGTCTTTGACTCCTCTAGGAGTCTGATTCAAAGTGTCTCGTGATGCTCACTATGCTTCTCCGACAGAAGCAAAGAATGGGGGTTGATCCTCATCTAAATTTTCTCAAAGGAATAACATCATCGTCTGTGATCCCGCTTGACAAACTTTTGGTCAACGTCACCATAAGCGACGTTCACATTCTAAGGCAAAAATGAGCGAAGTTGGCACCAACACTGACTTGAGAGAATTTATAACTCTGAAGAGAGCTCGCCATTGTCAACATTGTGTGACCCTCAGAGAAATGATCTCGACAGTTCAAAAGAGTTGCCAACACAAAGAAACAGTCTTCAACCATCTTAGTCATGTTCCTGAGCTTTCAGAAGTTTGAACTAAATGAGGATGACACACTCAAAAGAGCAAAATATAATTGTTCGCTGTCAACACGGCAAGTGTGGCTTCTAGAGACGAAGAGGAAAGTTCAGATAGCTCGCCTGATCCAGTATGTGAAAACACCCTGGTGGGGGGGGGGGTGAATAGAGTTTATGCTAATCTTATTAGGTATTAATACCAATTAAAAACTTTCTTGATTAATTAATTCTTACAAGAGATATATGAGTGAGATATGAGCAAGAATGTAAAATACAAGCACAAAAAAAATATATGCAAGGCAAACTCAAACACAAGATATGTTCATGGAGTTCGATCAACCCTTGACCTACGTCTCCGCTTCTCACCTCGAGGAGATCTTCGCTATCGACACACCCGGTTTGGAAGCCGGAATTTCTCTACACACTTGATTTTCTAGTTCACCGAAAACTCTACAAGTCACTCACAATGAACATACACAAACTACAACCTCAAGTGTTGGTCCTCACGTATCGCCTCCCTCAAGTGTCCGACTTTACTACCTCTCACTAGGCTTTACTACCAATGCCACTCCTCTTGGTATCGACTACTTCCTCACCACACACTCCTCTCGATGTAAATATGTAATGCAAAGTGATACTCACAAATTTGGCTCAAATACAATAATTCATTCTATAACAATGAATGAGAATACAATGAAGCTCACTCTCACTAAATCACACACCACTACCTAACAATATATTGTATGAAATATTATAAGCTCAACAAGAGTATGTGTGATAAATGAGAACAATATAATTCTAACTCAAGTTAATATAGCAAAATATGAATATAAATTTGAAAATCAATAAGCTATATAAATAAGTTTGGAAAACTTCTCTATAAATACAAAGAACTGTAGAATTAATGATGAGGATGAATTCTTCAATTGAAATTGAAAGCTTCCTCTTTGTGTAAAACTTCTCTTTTGAAAACAAAACTTAAAACAAGGCTTAAACACCTCTTAAACACTTGTAAAACTTGATTAAACAATATTCCATGTAGTTGAGAAATTTGAATGCAATTGGGGTATTTATAGCAACCCAAAACATCAGTAAAAACCTAAGTAAAAAGACCAAAAACCCATTAGAAAACAAAACAGGGAACTAGCCATTACTGTGCAACGACTATCTTGGCAGTCGATCACAGAAACCAGTCTAGTCGACCGCGAGCAGCTGGAAAACAAGACTGGGCTCTGGATATTTCACGGTCGGTCGCAGAGACACACACGGTTGACCGCAAACTAATATATGCAGTGTACATGTTTGAAAATGGATTTTGAGTGCATGTAAAAAATAACAAATGTTATCCAAAAATATGAAACTTTGGGAAAACTTTATAAACATGAAAATAAACATGTTTGTGAAGAAATTTTTAGAATTGCATTTCACCAATTTGAAAAGTCATCATTTTTTCAAAATGTGCACAAATACATGTTTAAATTTAAACTTGAAAAGTGATTTTGGACATGTTATGCATTATGGAACTTTATGAAATGTTTTTATAAACAATATAAAACATGAATGTAATGCAAACAAGACTAATAAACCAAAAACATATTGTTTTCTTAAAATAACTCATTTTGTGAGATTTTCAAGCTTGTGTGTGTATATATGTATATTGAGCTTAGAATATAACACACAATCTTTAATTCTTTGATATGAACCTGTAACAAGCTACAATCACTAGGAAACAAGTTAGCTATAAATTATTTGTAAAATCATCAAAACAAGAAAAGAGTGTAGGCTCAAAACTAGAGTCCTAACAGTATGCTCTCCTGGCATTGGATCCATTCTACTAGAAGCCGATGGAGTATATCGTAACACTAGGCTAAGGAGAAGAGCGACTATTCCTTTTGACTACTCCTCCATCCCAATGCGAACATCGCTGTCATCATCATAGATGAATCAACCCACTTCTAGTAGAGCCAACTCCGCTATGGCATCGAATCCAACCTCTAGTTCAAGCCAAGAAAGATAATGAATGATAGACATGGCAGACTGAGAGGACATTCTGACCCAAGTGACAATTCAAAAGAAAGATTCAGATGAACGAATTGCACGACTAGCTAGAAGAGATGGTTAAGCAAGTTTTACTAGCCTTTCGCCCTTAGGAAAGTTTTTCGAAAGGAAAAAGGCCACTTGGTGAGAATACTCTTGAAGATGATCAAGAACAACAAGATGATGCAGACTCTAAACATGCAAGATCAGAGGCTACGCTACCTTTAAAACCAAACAAGGAGGTCAAAGCCCTAGAAGACATTCCGAAGTGGATCAACGTTCTTTCTCAATGAACAGAGCTCAAGAAGGTTAGAATCACCCGACCTTATCTTGTCGAATGGGACATGGCTCCCAACCCGATGAAGTTTAGTCCACCAACGCTTCACGCGTTTGATGGCAAAGGGTCCTCGAACCAACATATCTACTATTTTCACCAGCAAACTAGAAATGTAGTGAGTAACGATGCTATTAAGGCACATATTTTCATTGGCACCCTTCAGGGGGTAGCTTTTGATTGGTTCCAAAATTTGCCCGGAGGTTCAATCAGGTTTTGGGCAGATTTGGAATCAAAGTTTTTCTCCCAATTCCATGAGGAACAACCCGCTGTCACCATGGTTAAACTCCTTTTTTGAGAAACAAAATGGGAATGAGACGGTCAGGAAATATACCACAACTTGACATTGTGATGTCGAGACATGCCATTACCAATGCTGCTTCAAACTTGTCTGTAGTCGTCAAAATTGCCTATAGGTTCCCGAACATAGCTCAAGATGAAGAGAGGAAGAGGAACGTCATCATCTAAGTTAGGAAAGATCATCTGATGCTAAGAAGAAGCAAAGAAGCGTGTGAAACGACGAAACAACAAGACTCAAAGCTGTCTCACAACCAATGAGACAACCTAAACTGTCTCAAATTCCGAGACACCAAATGGTGTCTCTAGTACAAATATAGGTTTTGGTGTCTCGAAAATTCTGTCGTGACACGACGCATTTTCCGACGGTTTTCTCGAACTTCGTGCGACCTACGTGACTCCATAACTGCTTAGGAACATCCATAAACATGGAGAGGTTGTTACAAACTAAAAATACACTCAAAATCCCCGAGAATCATGGCATTTAATGGAATCGACATTGGTTACAAAACTGCCTGGAACAGTCCCTTCATCAGAGATAGTAAACACTGTCTCGAAAATGGGAGTTGTTGGGTGAGGTTTGTTTCATGTTCTTATCTTCAGAAACAGCTTCCAAAGGCTATAAATACCTCCCCTACACCCATATCCAGGGGGTGGACCCAATTGACGGTAGAGATTTAAGCTTTTGGCAAATTCTGAGAGCAAGAGAGAGAGAGTCAAGATCTATTTTTGAGAGATCTCAAAGGCCTTTAGCGTTTCCTCGCTTTCAAACATTGATTCGATATCGGGAAAAATATTTATCTTACTTGGCTAAGATATCTACTTCTGTTCTTATTTCTAAAACATAGACAACAACTTAAAGCCCTCTTCACAATCAAATCGGATCGTTGAATCGGTGGTCTACGGATCAAAGCGACCCCGGCACAAGCAAAGATCCCACGCAAGCAGCGACTCTTGTTGGAGTATGCGAAGTTCATCCGCTTGATTGCCCTCAACTTGAGCTAAATCCCATTGGAGTCTTTTGATTTTAGCTCCTCTATCGAGGAGCATCTTCGATCTATGTGATGTTGGCACAGACATGGAGGAGAAGAAGAGAAAGAAGAAGATAGAGGCAGTGAGAATGGATGAGGATTGTAGACGTCAAAATTTGCCTATAGGTCCTCGCACGTGGCTCGAGATAGAGAGAAGATGATGAACATCGCTATTCGAGTCACAGAATCTCATTTGATGATGATAAATGTATGAAGTGAGTCGATGGACCGTGTGAAGCAACAGAACTTCAGAATAACCAAACACGAACTGATCGGGAGCTACACGTCGCTTACAAAAGATGAAGTGCCCCTTAGGTCCTGTTTACTCCACATGTGATTCAATCATGGAAGCTCATAGATCTCCTTGTTGGCTTTCTAACGCACTTTTAATAACACAATTCTGAGTTCGGATAACAAAAATACGACGGAAACGGATAGAGCGTGTGAAACTACGTTCCGGGCCTCGCCGAGACACCCCTTGGTATCTCGGCCAGGCCGAGACACCCCAAGGTGTCTCGGCCATGCCGAGACACCCTCCGGGTGTCTCGGTCATGGCCGAGACACCCACGGGTGTTGCGGCCACACCGAGACACCCACGGGTGTCGCGGCCACGCCGAGACACCCACGGGTGTTCGCAGACCCGAAAAACTAAATTTTGGCAGTTTAAAGCTGTTTTTCGATCGTTAACCATCTGGATTCATTTTAACTAATAGAATATCATCCAAGAATGTGGTTAAGTGGTTATAACTAAAAATAAGATTGAATCGATCGTTCTTATCTGAAAACAGGGGTCCCTAAACCTATAAATACAGCCATAGGGCCTTTATTTTTCCAGATCTGGAATTCTCGAGCGTTGGTGAAGCCCTGCTGAACTGAAGACTGAAGGAGAATGTATTTTAGAAGAGAGGAGGAGATCAGATCGAGTTTGTTAGCATAAAAAAGAGGAGCTCATCAGATCTACACGTCCCGGTCCTTTGCCTTAAGATTGCCCCGTTACGGTGATCTCGAGAAGAGTGATTATCTCGTCGTTACCGAGATAATTGCTTCGGCTTCTTGATTCTCTTATGAATCAACAAAGCTCTGGATCTGATCTGATTGTTTGGTGGTCCACATATACTAACATCCCCATCACAGGCCAAGATCTCACGCAAGCAACGGATGATAAACACCCGTTGCGCTGTTTAACGAGAGTTGTATTTTTTTTGTTTTCATTGTGTAAAGGCCTTATAAAAAGACTAACTTTTGTTTTTATTATAATGTTTGAAGTTGTAATAAACACAGCAATAGAAAAATCGACTTTCTCCCCAAACAAGCTGGCGACCACAGTGGAAGCCAACAGCCTAATTGCCAAGGCTATCGTACAGCAGCCAACGATCAAGATCCCAGTGAACGAAGAGGTCGAATACGAATTCGACCAGCAAAAGTTAGAGGAGTACGTCTCCTCCTCCTCCTCCTCCTGATCCGCCTCTCTGTAGGCGTATAAAATTGCCTATAGGTCCCTTATCACAGCTCGACGACGCCAATTCAACAAACGGACCATCGAGCGACGTATCCAAGCACGACCGTTATCCCGCCAACGT
>BQKN01060622.1:93326-112021 GCA_022839385.1 Asparagus kiusianus | reverse complement strand
TTCGACAAACAAGGATAAAAGTTGTAATCTTTCTTTTTCTTATTTTTGATTTTCATTGTAACCGGATCTTATAAAAAGACCGGATCTTTTGTAACCGATAAACTATTATCAAGAGTGCAATGACATCAATGAAGAAAGACACGATTTTTCCCGCGAACACTCTCCTCGCAAGCGCAGGAAGGCCTCCTCCTCTAGGAAGATCCGCTGGTCTTCAGATCTAAAAACCCAAGAAGACGATCTCTCCGCCGTTGCTACTGCAGTTGCACCTCGCAACGTTCTGACGATGTCCAATGAAGCTAAATCTACAGATCTAAACTCCTCCTCGATCAAGGAGTCGACTGTTGAAAGCGTGCCAAATTTATCAAAGAGGGCTCGTCAGAGGCATCACCAACGTCTCACCCGCTAATTGGCTAAAGCTTTGGAGCAAGTGGATGTGCTCCGCTACCAAGCAGATCTGAAGTCCAGGAGATGCCAAGTGGCTAAATCATTGCCACAACAAGTTTTAGGAACCTCCTCCCAACCACCTACTAACGAATGAATTTCTATCAAACAGAACCGTTCTACTCTTGAGGAGCGCATCCAGAAGCGCCACATACTTCTTGTGCACGCATGGATTTTCGTACAAGAAGCGCATAAATTGTAGCAGAAGGATGTGGTCAAGAAACCACCAAGATCTAAGAAGGTTTGGGTGCTGAAGGGCCAAAACAACACCTCTACCCAACAAGAGACACCAGTTGTGTCTCTCGCTCGATTCCAGAGCCGAGGCTGTTCCCCAGCCTTCGTCAACTTCAGATCCCGCTCCTATTGCTCCTGCACCTCCGGTGAAGCCATACAACAACATGGATCTCTCCAAATCCAGAATTCCGTTGAAGGATCGCCTAGGTCCTCTACATGAAGATCAAAACAGATTTATGACCAAAGAATGCTTGGGCATGGTGAATGAACCCCGAGCAACTCATCGAGCTGGGGATCGTACTCGCCCTTACAACAAGTCTGAACCTTCTCGTAAAAAGAAAACTCCAATAACTGACCGCCTCGGACTACGTGTCGAAGTCTAAGAACTCATTGAGGTCCCATGCTCACGAAGGCGTAGCTCAAAACGTGCGACTCTTGAGAGTGACAACAAGGTGACGAATCCTCAGAAGGAAACATGTTCATCATACAACGACGTTATACCTGAGAAGCCGTGCCAACACACGATAGATTGCTCCGGTCAAATTGTCGATGAGTTGCACTATCAAGCTGGGGGTACGAACAGATCTCAAAAGAGAGATACCCGATAAACAGACTTTCATTGTCTGTGTGCTAAGCTTATCAAGGCAGTATTATCAGCATGTAGCTACCCTAAGGCCGCTCTACAGAGAGTCTCGGTATTCCAAAGGTTTTCCTCTGAAGCATTAAAAACTAAGCCAAGGTGTTTCCGTACAAAAAGGTTAGCTACGCAAGATGACGAATTCCCGGAGATCTCTATCAATATGGTCGATAAAGGGAAGTCAATACAATGTTTCAGTCCCTGTTATTTTTCGGACGTATCCAAACGTATAACTCAGTTACGTGCGGGAACTACTAGACATAGAGACTACCAAAGAATGCAGAGGGGATTATCCTCGGATGATGAAGCGTCAGATGCCAACTCTGCAATCGCTTCTGATAATACGACATCTAGCCCAGGACAATCCCACGAGGCACTTATGATTAATACCGAGGAAGTAGCCAAAATGGTTGAGGATGCTCTAACTAAGTAGAAAGAAGTATTTAAAATTTAAATGGAAATTGCTATACAGGAGACGAGACAAATGCACGACCAACAGATCCGAGCCTTGTCGAATCAGATAGGTGGATCCGGTCATCGCAACATTATCAGCCAAACAGCTAGCGATTCAGACGTGGATGAATACATCAATGCTGATAACCCTCCTGTTGACCATAATGTTGGGGGTGGACCCACTGAGAATAACAACGCTGGGGGTGGTCCTACCATTGATGATAATACCGGGGGTGGTCGTGATGTTCCTCCTCTTAGAAATCATCCAAAGCATGATACAGACGAGGATGAAAAGATGAAAGACCTCGAGAGTAAAATCAACGTTCTGATGTCTGCTCGAGAGGTGAAGAAGATCGGCATTTCGTGTCCCTACCCGAGAGAGTGGGAGTCAATCCCGTACCTGACGAAGTTCAACCTGATCAACTTCACACCGTTCGACAGGAAGAGCTCGCCCACTCAACATCTGATCTACTTCAAGTCCCACTTGGGCATGATCTCTGACAATGAAGCCCTGATGGTTCGGTCATTCGTTGGCACCCTTCACGGACCTGCCTTCGATTGGTACCGCCGTCTCAAACCCGGAAGTATCAACAGCTGGGAAGACCTGGAGAGACTATTCCTCGCTCTCTTCTTTGATGATGATGCCAAGGTGTCAATCAGGACACTCTTTGATGAGAAACAAAAAGACGACGAGACAGTCGATGACTTCGTCAAGCGTTTCCGGAATAAAGCGATGAACTGTCGAGATCCGATTATAGAGGACTTCATCCTCCAAACCTGTCACAACAACCTCTCTTTGGACGTGTTAGAAGTTATGGGAGTAGCACTCTCCAATACCTGGAAAGAGTTGAAGATGCGCGAAGAGCGGGCCGAACGCTTCCTCAGAAGGAAGAAGGTCGAGAGGGGCCAACCGACGGCTAATCCTCCGAACACAAACTTCGCCTCCCGTGGTAAGGGGAAGGCACCTGTAGTAGTTGTTAACATTAATCAGACGTCGCAACAACAACCTCGAAGACAGCAAAAGACTTCAGATCCGAGGCTCTAAAAAGAATACTCCTTCAAGGATGAGGATGTTCCAGTCATTTTTGAATCCCTCCTGGAAAACAATTAGATCAAGCTACCACCTATCGTAAATCAGGAGGAAGCTGATAATACTTCGGATCCAAAGTACTGTGCGTACCACAGGAGGATCCTTCATCCCACCAAGGCTTGTTTCGCTCTCAAAAATAGCATCCAATCCTTGGTTGAAGCCAGCGTCATAACGCTAAATTAAGCTGAATCAAGACTCCGACAAGTATAAGAGTATAAACGGCTCCTTCCGATACTCCAAAGAGTATACGAGTATAAACTAGTTCTCAATCCTCCAACTGGTATATGAGGTTAAACTGCTCCCCGGTACTCCAATAGATATATGAGTCTAAACTATTTCCTACCTTCGACGGGAAGTTCCTGGAGAATTTTATACATAATATTCTTAAGGATAACCCGATCACGCAACTGAGTTTAATATTGGACCCAGTCTTGTAATAAGCTGAGGGTGGATGATCCATGTAACGGATAACCCGGTCACTACAAGAAGGTCAGGAATAAGAAACTCCCACTCAAACTCCTGCTACGTCTGTGCACTCAACACTCCCATTGTTAGAGTCCAGACATAGTACTCATAATTTTAATATTTTATTTATTGATAATTGTCAAACCCCTCCATGTTAGGTATTTGTTACTTAACACTAGAAACCTCCTTTGAGTGATTTGTATGAATCAATACTCCCTTTGTAATTTGTACTCCCACTCTTACTGTTCACTTGGTCAAACCTTCCTATAGTTAGGACCACAACCAAAATCCCCTCCCGATTCCTTCAATGAACGAGAGATTCATAAATTGAGTGATCAAACCTATAAAAGTTAGGATCGTCTCGAAACTCCTCACTCAGTCAAACATTCCTACAGTTAGGACCACAACCAAAATCCCCTCTCGATTCCTTCCATGAACGAGAGGTCCAGTTTTAAATTGAGCGATCAAACCTATAAAAGTTAGGATTGTCTCAAACCCCCACTCGGTCAAACCTATAAGCAGTTAGGACCGGAATCAGAATTCCCTTTCGATAAACGATAGACTTTCACTCCTCCCCCTTCGGTCAAACCTATAAAAGTTAGGACTAAAGTCGGAATTTCTTTTTTAGATCAAGTAACCAATCCTATAAAAGTTAGGGTTAACTTAATCTATTCGATTCTCGGAGTGGAGATCCCACTCTTAGTTTCACCGATCCAGATTCTCAAAATGGAGATCCCACTTGGAGTTTCCTTTGCAATTGGAAATAGAATATAAAATTCTTCCTTTCCAGTATCGGGTTTGTCTTTGCCCCAAGAGAAAACACCACATTTTTAACTCTCATAATCCGTGCCTAATACGTGCGGGGAATTTTATCCCGAAGCCTAAGTAGGGATAAGTCAGCGCCTAACACGCGTTACCGGTTAGTCTTTAACCGTAAAAAGGACAAAAGCCCACATATTCGACATTGTGGCAGGTTGTTATTAATAACACCATAATCTGTGCCTAACACACATGGGGAATTTTATTCTGAAGCCTAAGTAGGGATAAGTCAGCGTCTAACATGCGTTGTCGGTTAGTCTTTAACCGTAAAAAGGACAAAAGCCCACATATTCGATATTGTGGCAGGTTGTTATTTAACCATAAAAAGGACAAAAGCCCACATATTCGATATTGTGGCAGGTTGTTATTAATAACACCATAATCTGTGCCTCACACGTATGAGGAATTTTATCCCAAATCCTAAGTAGGGATAAATCAGCGCCTAACACGCGTTGTCGGTTTAGTCTTTCACCGATTGAAAAAGACACCAGAATCCAAATCCGGGGAATTTTATCTTGAAGCCTAAGTAGGGATAAGTTAGCGCCTAACACGCATTGCCGGTTTGTCTTTAACCGTAAAAAGGACAAAAGCCCACATATTTGACATTGTGGCAGGTTGCTATTAATAATACCATAATCCATGCCTCATACGTATGGGAAATTTTATCCCAAATCCTAAGTAGGGATAAATCAGCGCCTAACACGCGTTGTCGGTTTAGTCTTTCACCGATTGAAGAGGACACCAGAACCCAAGTTTGGGGAATTTTATCTTGAAGCCTAAGTAGGGATAAGTCAGTACCTAACACGCGTTGCCGGTTAGTCTTTAACCGTAAAAATAACAAAAACCCACATATTCGACATTATGGCAGATTGTTATTAATAACACCATAATCCGTGCCTCACACGTATGGCGAATTTTATCCCAAATCCTAAGTAGGGATAAGTCAGCGCCTAACACGTGTTGCCGGTTTAGTCTTTCACTGATTAAAAAAGACACCAGAATCTAAGTCTGGGGACTTTCATCCCGAATCCTAAGAAGGGATAAGTCAGCGTCTAACACGCATTGCCGGGTAGTCTATTCCCGTAAGAAAGATGAAGTCTACGTATTCAAAATCGTAGCACTAAGAGAGTTAACTCTCTTAGCACAACGTTACATGTGAAAACATGTTTAAACAATTCACATGCTAGCCCGATTCAAACGGTAATCGGTAAAGGCACATCAAACCCGTTAAAGGCTGAGGGTTTGCCAAAAATTCTAAAATCTACGCCTAACACGCGTCGACATTTAGTCTTTTCACGTGAGAAAGATGAAGTCTACGTATTCAATATCATAGTACTAAGAGAGTTAACTCTCTTAGCACAACGTTACGTGCAGAACGGACTTAAACAATTCGCACGCTTGCCCGTCTCAAACGGTAGTCGGTAAAGGCTCATCAAACCCATTGATGGCTGAGGGTTTGCCAAAAATCCTATATATGCAAGAGTCATAGACGCACCAGCCCTATTAATTGGTCTTATGACTGGAGCGTCCAATAACTTCGGGATATGATCCATATCTGCAAACGAAACAACTTTAACAGTTGGTCATGCAACCTAAAATTTGGGACCACCATGCTCCAATACCTTAAGAGCTTAAACTGTGTATATTCCAGCAAACGTACGAGTATAAACTGAGTCAACGCCAGATGATCCAAAATCCTAAGGTCAATGCCGGTCAACACGTAACCCTAGGTCAATGCCAGTCAACGCGTTACGATGAAAAGTTAACGTCGGGCGATCCGAAACCCTAGGTTAACGGTGATCAACGTGTAACCCTAGGTCAACGCTAGTCAATGTGTTGTAATGAAAAGTCAACGTTGGGCGATCCGAAATCCTAGGTTAACGCCGGTCAACACGTAACCCTAGGTCAACGCCAGTCAACGCGTTGCATTGAAAAGTCAACGTTGGGCGATCCGAAACCCTAGGTTAACGCCGGTCAACAGGTAACCCTAGGTCAACGCCAGTCAATGCGTTACATTGAAAAGTTAACGTCGGGCGATCCGAAACCCTAGGTTAATGCTGGTCAACGCATAACCCTAGGTCAATACCAGTCAACGCGTTGCAATAAAAGGTTAACGTCAGGCAATCCGAAACCCTAGGTTAACGCTGATCAACATGTAACCCTAGGTCAACGCCAGTCAATGCGTTGTAATAAAAAGTTAACGTCGGGCGATCCGAAATCCTAGGTTAACGCCGGTCAACGCGTAACCCTAGGTCAACGCTAGTCAATGCGTTGTGATGAAAGTCAATATATATTGTGACAGAGATAGTCAGTTCTAAGTCAACTCGATGACACGAGCCAAAATCAACTCACCAGTTTTGATTCAAGACTTTGACGACGGTAAGACGATAAACGCAACGCCGGGAGAACTTCAGCTATTCGTCAAAATATCGAATAGACTAAAAATCGAAGGAGTCAAGGATCAAAGCAAACTACAGGTCCTTTTACACCGACTGAAGGTTAGACCGATCATATCCAAAGTATTTCAGGCTCATCTATAAAAGAAACGAGACTGAAATACTTTGGAAGGTGTATCTGTAAGCATCAAAAATTGCCTATAGGTCCCCGCACGCGGCTCGAGATAGAGATAAGATGATGAACGTCGCTATTTGAGTCACAGAAGCTCATTTGACGATGACAAATGCATGAAGTGAGTAGACGGACCGTGTGAAGCAACAGAACTTCGGAATAACCAAACACGAACTGATCGGGAGCTGCGCGTCGCTTACAAAAGACGAAGTGCCCCTCAGGTCTCATTTACTCCATATGTGATTCAATCATGGAAGCTCGTAGATCTCCTCGTCGGCTTTCCAACGCACTTTGAATCATGCAATTCCGAGTTCGGACAATGAAAATACGGCAAAAACGGACAGAGCGTGTGAAACTACGTTCCGGGCTTCGCCGAGACACCCCTTGGTGTCTTGGCCAGGCCGAGACACCCCAAGGTGTCTCGGTCATGCCAAGACACCCAATGGTGTCTCGACCATGGCCCAGACACCCATACACCCATGAGTGTCTCGGCCTGGCCGAGACACTCACAAGTGTCTCGATCACGCCGAGACACCCACGGGTGTCCGCAGACCCAAAAAACTAAATTTTAACAGTTTAAAGCTGTTTTTCGATTGTTAACCATCTAGATTTGTTTTAACTGATAGAATATCATCCAAGAACATGGTTAAGTGGTTATAACTAAAGATAAGATCAAATTGATCGTTCTTATCCGAAAACAGGGATCACTAAGCCTATAAATACAGCCATAGGGCCTTCATTTTTCCAGATCTGAAATTCTCGAGCGTTGGCGAAGACCTGCTGAACTGAAGACTGAAGGAGTACGAATTTCAAAAGAGAGGAGGAGATTAGATCGAGTCCGTTGCATAAAGAAGAGGAGCTCGTTAGATCTACACGTCCTGGTCCTTTGCCCCCATTTCGATGATCTCGAGAAGAGTGATTATCTCGTCGTTGCCGAGATAATTGCTTCGGCTTCTTGATTTCCTTGCGAATCAACAAAGCTTCGGATTTGATCTGATCATCTGGTGGTCCACAGATACAAACATTCCCGTCACAGGCTAAGATCCCACGCAAGCAATGGACGATAAACACCTGTTTTGCTGTTTGACGAGAGTTGTCCTTTTTTTTATTTTCATTGTTTAAAGGTCTTATAAAAAGACTAATTTTTTTTTTCATTGTAACGTTTGAAGTTGTAATGAACACAACAATGAATAAATTGACTTTCTCCCCAAACAGGGATGACTACTATTTATAGTCTCTTTCAAATCCTAACTCCCAAGAAAATTACATCTTTTGAGATTTGATTGGACCGGACAAAGAGGCTAAAACTTAGCCTAAAACTCGGTCAAATCTTTAGCGGATCTCTCTAGATCTTCAATCAATAGATTTTAGCCATAAATCATGGCACAAATTAGAAGGCGAATCCTAACAAACATTGCCAGCCAGCGAACGTCGCCAGACGATGAACTTCGCCAACACAATTCAGAATAACTTGTGCTCCGCCAACTAGCGAACGTTGCTAATCGATGAACTTTGCTGAGAAGCTAAAAATTGAGCAACCTTCTCTCACACCCAAAATCAGTCATACTTCACTGATTTCCTCAACATCGCCTCGACAACAGAAAAGGCAAATTTCGTTCCAAGCATGGATTTGCATGAATGCAAGCATCATTGATCCTTCGACACAAGTCTACGACAAGGAAGCTATATTTGACACTACACCTCTAGCAACCAAGTAGGCAGAAGAATGCAATTTTTCACCAAATCAAGACAACTCAAGCCACGTTCGACACTATACCTCTGGCCATCTACCCAAAGTATTTCAAATCCTAGCTACAAATTGAAACGTAGGATTTTATAAAATTTGAGTGGGGGGGGGGTTCTTGTAAATGGTCAAAGTATATTTTCACTAAAGATTCAAGAAGTGAACACCCATGGGCTAAACACTTCGAATGGGCCCAAAGTCAAGCCCACGACAAGTTGCAGCGAAGGTCACCTGATGATTGAAGCGAACCTCGCCAAGCAACTCATATTAATTCAACCAAGTCAGATATGAGTTGACCCCCACCCCAACCACAACA
The DNA here is from genome assembly GCA_022839385.1 of Asparagus kiusianus. Taxonomy (NCBI): domain Eukaryota; kingdom Viridiplantae; phylum Streptophyta; class Magnoliopsida; order Asparagales; family Asparagaceae; genus Asparagus; species Asparagus kiusianus. The sequence goes on along the minus strand of BQKN01060622.1, from coordinate 103,254 downwards.
CGCTTCAGATCAAGTCAAAATGCGATATTAGTTGGCCAAGCCTAGAGTCGAATTCTGAGCTAAATTCAAACTCATAGGCGAAGTTCACCAACTAACGATCTTCACCTACATAGACCAAGTCATCCACTTCCGAAGAAGACGTGCCCATGTCAGAAGCGAATCTCACCCATGTCTGCAATGACCTTTGCTCACGTCTTCAGCGAACTTCACCAAGCTCGCGAAATTCACCCATTATCCATTTCAAAGCTATTTTTAGGGATAACCGCTTCCCACTAACTCCTACTTTAATGGCCACTCAATCCACATTTAAGGAGACCATTGACTCTCTCTTTTAGCCTATAAAAGGAGAGGGGATCATCCACTTTAGACACACAGATGAGACAAAGAGGGAGACAGATAGAGACACCTAGACACACATACAGACACACACGCGTAGAGACATACTGGATGTATTGCTAAGAGAAGACTGAGCTAGTTTCCAAGTGATCTGATCCTCATCAAAAGCAAAAAGACCCATTGTCTTAGTCGGTGAGCCAACGGAGTACAAGATCGATGCTTCGCCTGGCACACGGGAAAGAACCCCAGGGAAAAAAATAAAATTTCCTTTTTGTTTCACTATATTTTCTTTTGTTGTAATATGTGTCAATTACAATTTAAAAGAACCCAAAACGGTACAAGCCTTCAAGCATTTCACATCTCCACCTTGAAGGTTTAGCATGAACATTTTCTCAACATACGTACGTTTGCAATCAATCTACCTCTTTGATCTTAAAGAAAAAGACTACGATCTTTCGTATGAAAACCATAGCCCTTTTCAAAGAGCTGTCCCAAACTCAATATATTGCTTTTCATATGGGTACATAATAGACATCAGTGATAAAATTTTCTTCTCCATTTTTGAGGTGAATAATAATTTTACCTCGGCCTTTCAGTGGAATCTTTGAGAAATCTCCAAAAGTGATCTTACCATTCACGGATTTGTCCATATCGACAAACATACTTCTCTTGTCACACATATGGTTGCTAGCACCAATATAAAGATACCAAACATCTTCCTTGTCACTATCTCCTCCAAATGCTAATAGAAGAATATTATCATCATCTCCTTTCTCAATATAATTTGACTTCTCTTCAACTTGATTGTAATAACAATCAGAAGAGTAATGGTCATACTTTTTATATTTAAAACTTTGAACTTGTGTTCTCCATTGGTTTACATTAGATCTACCATGTCCATAGCCTCTAAAAGTTCTTTGATTTTGATCTCTTTCTACAAAATTGTTGTGACTTCCTTTACCATAGGAACGACGTTCTCAGCCTCAAAATCTTCCACGATCACGACTGCCGTTACTTTCATCTTTTGAATCTTCTCGGCCATTCTTCAAAGAAAGCTTAGTTTGATGAGCCTTCTCCACCACTTCATTTCTCTTGCTAGATCCTTTCTCGTGGATATTTAAGGAACCCAAAAGTTCATCAATCGTGATCTTCTCCAAATCTTTTGACTCTTCAATGGCACAAACAATAAAGTCAAATTTCTGAGGAATTGATTGAAGAATTTTCTCCATGACATGAACATCTTCGATCGTCTCATCACTTCTTCAAAATTGATTCACCATGGTCAAGACTCGAGTAAAATAGTCAGAAACTAGTTCATTTTTCTCTATCTCTAAATCTTCAAATTCATTTTAATGTGTTTGGATTCGCACCTTCTCCATTCCCTTATAGGAATTTTGAAGTATCTCTCAATCTTATTTTGAGGTCGCTGCATCTGAGAAACGCTCGAATGCTGATTCATCAAGGTAAATAAAGTAGAGGGCTCTACTGTCTTTCTTACTGGACTCTTTAAGTGAGTGTCTCTGTGCTATTAATAGCGCACCTTCATCTTGAGGCTTTTCAAAGCCTTTCACCACAACATCCCTAAAGTGTATTGATCCTAATAGAGCCTTCATTTGAATGCACCAATTTTCATTATTTTCTTTGATGAGTTTAGGAGCAAAAAATGGGACCATTCCATTGGAACTCATCTCAGCTTTGTTACCAATTTGATAATAATATTTTACTGAGGATAAATAATTTGGAGGAGGATATAATTATTCTTTTTTTTTTCATCTTTGCTTGACTTCTTTCAACTTACAAATCACACATATATATACACTACGTACGATGACTCTTAGATTTCCTAAGAAAGACTCTTGAATATCCCAATAACATTCATGCATCTAATATATTCGTGCATTTGACTTCTCAAATAACTAAATGATCTTTCCAATTCTTCAGGTAATTAATCAAGTTTACTCTTGAATTTCCTTTGCCATTGGAGGAGTTAGCCTAGAAAACCACTAACTGGTGACTGTTGGGCTTCTGAACCGATCTATATAATAGGTTCGTTCAATGGACTTATTAAATAGGTCAGTTGATGCAATTAATGGCCTAAGTAGGTGTAACTGATATGACCTTTGTATTGCTCTCATTAATGAGTTAGCAACTCTTGGACTGGATCAGAGACATATGTAACGTCATCTGAATAGCAGCATAATTTATACTCTTTTTTTTTGAAGTTTCCCTACAAAACTATAGTATTATTTTTGAGTCCAACCCTATGCCAGACTAAGGAGGTCATGGTCCAAATCCAAACCAAGGAGGTCATTTAGTGCCTGAACTTGATCAAGGTGATCATGGAGGGTCTGGTTGGTGCAGACCTGTACTCAAGTTGTTGTTCCTGAAAACAATTCGACCTTGGAATTTTTATATTGAGTAGGCCGAGCCTTGATTTAAGTTCATCGTTTCAAGATGCATAGCGATTCAGACGGAGTGTTTCTGCAACAAGTATTTCATAAAAGTTCTAATTCCCCGTCTTGTTTTTCCCTTTTATTCTAACAAATTCAAGACTAGTCATTCCATTTGCTTCTCTTCTCTCAATTTTCTGGAGTTTGTGGATTTTTCGAGCGTTTGAGAAGTTTTAGCAAGCTAAATCCTAGACCAAGCTAAATCTGAAGCTTTGATGAGGGCCGGAGTAATTTTATAATCTAACACTTTGCCGGCTAGTTCAAAATGTCATAAAAGAAATCCATGAGATGTGTCACCTGCACATGAGAGATGAAGCAATGGTGTACATGACTATTGAAGATCTTGATTTCTTATTAAGAGTCGCGTGTTACTATCTAATGCAAATGATGTTAGATAGGTCCCTGAATATAATGTACTAATAAGTCTCATCATTCTCTATATAGATATAATAATGTACTAATACATCCAGCACGGTAACATCGAACTTAATTAATTGCATCAGATATTTATGTATCTACTATACCAGGACCAGGTCAATATTATTAGAAACAAAATTAATGAGGCTCTGATAATTTCCTAGCTCCCTACTACATATTCTCCTACCTAGGTCCTGTCCATTTATATTTGTAAGCACATCACTCCCATATAAGCCCATGAAATCAACTGCTTTTGGGGGGAGAGCAACAGCCACATGCAGTTGATGCCCGGGAGCTATTTATTACTTTGTCCTTGCTTATGAAATGTACTACAAGCTCAAGGAAGAGCGAGCAGGCAAATCTTGGCATTTAATTCCATGCTGAATATACTATAAGCTAGTCTATTGCTGAATGCCGATTCAGTAAGTCTGTGATGTAAAGCTATTTGACTTGTTCTGCTTCTCTATCCATTGACTTAACTTATTCTCTCCACTCCCCTCGTATGTTTTGCGGGAGAGCAATCAATTGATGCCATGAATAGATCTGTACACTAAATGTCATATATATGCATATAACAACATATATATTTCTTGCCAGAAACTGCGCATGTATCCTCCTGTGCTTGACGTGCATAATACACGGGGTAGAGAACGACTTAATTAGGTCATACGTATTGGGGTATAACCTTACTGATGCAGCGGGGAAGTAAAACCTCGGAATCCACCAAGGGTGTTCTCTGAATCCACAAAGAACGATCTCAGAATCCACGAAGAAAAATTAAAAGAGAAATTTTATTGATGAAAAGATATTGTTCTTTGGGGTTACATGACTATTCTTAAATAGAAAAGTAAATAAGACTCTTAGTAAGACTAGAATTACAAAGAAATAGAAAGTATCAAATTCTATCCTAAAAAGACTCCCTATAATAGAGGAAACAAATCATGAATCAAAATTGAATTTATTTCCTAATCTAATTTGACTCTAATATTGAATTTATTTCCTAATCTAAATAAACTACAACTTTATTACTAAAAATAAACTAAAAGCCGATTATTTTTGGATTTCAGCCAAAACTGGGTATTATTGATGAGTTTTAAAAATCTGACAATCTAGTTAGCTCCGTCTTGTTGAGATAGGCGATTTACATTTATAATATGTCAAAATCCGCCTTCTAGGTTGGAAGATATAATTGTTTCTTTGCGAAAATCAATAATACATATAAATCTATATTTAGCTCGTGATTACCCGAATCCTCCATAAAATTGTCTGTTAAGTGTCCTACATCACTTATACACCACCATCCTCCTCCGCCGACATTAATCTCCGTAGGGCGAAGAACGAGTCAAAGTAAGTGTCGTGAAGAGAAAACATGAAAATATCAAAATACAATTTTGGATCTCCAGCGGTCGACCGCGAGTTTTGGCGCGTTCAAACGCAAACGTGCACGATTACAAGGTTTTTTTTTCTGTTTTCTGTCCGGTCGATCGCGACGTCAAGTCCGGTCAACCGCGGACCCTGTAATGGATTTTCTTGGTTTCTATCATTATGTTTGGTCAACCACGAGCTTTGGCGCGGTCGACCACCAGTCGGGTTTAGGCCTGAGCTTTATTTCCTGTTCTGATTTAGTTTGTGTTTTGATATATATTAAAACACGATTTTAGGGTTTGGTTAACCAAAGAATAGAGAATACTTTGAGCACTTTGAGAGGGAGAACTCGTGAGCAAGTTGAGAGATCATTGGTTAGGGTTTGTTCGAGTGTTTGAGTGATTGTAACCCTTTTGTACTCTCCTCGAAATAGTAAAATGTCACTATCCTCTCCTCGTGGACGTAGGCAAATTGCCGAACCACGTATATCTCTGTGTTTACGATTGGTTTATCGTATTTTGGATTGGATTACACTCGTGTTTGATTTGTTAATCTTCTCCCGTGACTCGGGAACTCGTTTGGTTGTCGAGCACGCTTCCACAAAGGTGCGCGACAATTGGTACCAGAGCTCAGATTTCAGATCCAGTGTTTTAGTATTAGGTAAAGGAAGATTTGTTGTGGAAGTTTGGTTCTTGAAGTTCTAGGCTTCGGTGGAGATGATGTTTGGTGTTGCCGTTGAAGATTCCGTTTTCCTTGTGTGGTTAGGAGATCTATTTTAGAATCTGTTCTAGGGTTCAGTTGGGTAACTTCTAAATTTTATCAAGTTTAAATATTCTTCTACAATTTGGAATTTGTTCGCATTCTCGTTTGGGTTCTTGACTTGCTGTGGATTGAGTCCGTTAGCGTGAATTTTTTTCACTTTGTACTGGACACTACAAGTGGGATATTTGGCTTGGTTGGTGTCAGCTCAGTTTTGGAAAAACTTCACCGAGGTGGAGAATTGAAGAGAAAACAGGAAAATATCAGAATACAGCTTTGGATCTCTAGCGATCGACCATGAGATTTGGCGCAGTCGACCGCAAATGTACGTGCACGATTACAGGGTGTTTTTTGGTTTTCTGTCCGGTCGATCGCGGCATCAAGTCCGATCGACCGCGGACCCTGTAATGTATTTTTTTGGTTTCTATCATTCTGTCTGGTCGATCGCGAGCTTTGGCGCAATCGATCGCCAGCCGGGTTTAGACCTAGGCTTTATTTCCTGTTTTGATTTGGTTTGTGTTTTGATATATATTGAAACACGATTTTAGGGTTTGGTTAACCAGAGAATAGAGAGTATTTTGAGCACTTTGAGAGGGAGAACTTGTGAGCGAGTTGAGAGATCATTGGTTAGGGTTTGTTCATGTGTTTGAGTGATTGTAACCATTTTCTACTCTCCTCGAAATAGTAAAATCTCACTATCCTCTCCCCGTGGACGTAGGCAAATTGTCGAACCACATATATCTCTATCTTTTCAATTGGTTTATTGTATTTTGGATTGGATTGCACTCGTGTTTGATTTTTTAATCTTCTCCCGTGACTCGCGAACTCATTTAGTTGTCGAGCACGCTTCCATAAAAGGTGCGCGACAATTGGTATCAGAGCTCAGATTTTAGATCTAGGGTTTTGGTATTAGGTGAAGGAAGATTCGTTGTAGAAGCTTGATTCTTAAAGTTCTAGGCTTCGGTGGAGATAGTGTTTGGGGTTGCCGTTGAAGATTTCGCTTTCCTCGTATGGTTAGGAGATGTATTTTGGAATCCGTTCTAGAGCTCAGTTGGGTAACTTCTAAATTATATCAAGTTTAAATGTTCTTCTACAATTTGGAGTTTGTTCACATTCTTGTTTGAGTTCTCGACTTGCTGTTGATTGAGTCCGTTGTTATGAATTTGTTTCACTTGTACTGGACGCAATAAGTGTGACATTTGGTTTGGTTGGTATCGGCTCAGTTTTGGAAAAACTTCACCGAGGTGGAGAATTAAAGAGAAAACAGGAAAATATCAGAATACAACTTTGGATCTCCAGCGGTCGACCGCGAGCTTTGGTGCGGTCGACCGCAAACGTACGTGCACGATTACAGGGTGTTTTTCGGGTTTTCGTCCGGTCGATCACGGTGTCAAGTCCGGTTGACCACGAGCTTTGGTGTGGTCAACCGCCAGTCAGGTTTAGGCCTGGGCTTTATTTCCTGCTCTGATTTGGTTTGTGTTTTGATATATATTAAAACACGATTTTAGGGTTTGGTTAACCAGAGAATAGAGAGTATTGAGCACTTTAAGAGGGAAAACTTGTGAGCGGGTTGAGAGATCATTGGTTAGGGTTTGTTCGAGTGTTTGAGTGGTTGTAACCCATTTGTACTCTCCTCGAAATAGTAAAATATCACTATCCTCAACCCGTGGACGTAGGCAAATTGCCGAACCACGTATATCTCTGTGTTTGCGATTGGTTTATCATATTTTGGATTGGATTGCACTCGTGTTTGATTTGTTAATCTTCTCCCGTGACTTGCGGACTCGTTTGGTTGTCGAGCACGCTTCCACAAAGGCGCGTGACAGGTCGGGCTGATGCTTCATGTGGGAGTCCGTCCTATTAAACACCCACCTCTCTTTGGATTATGAATGAAGAGTGCAACTTGTAGACAGTGTGAGCAGGCCGTGTCTACATTGGGTCACATAAGGCGACTCAAGAGAGCCCTTGAGAGATAGACTACAGATCATAGGGGTTGATTTCTATATTTCTGAGAGAGAGTCAGGAGATTAGAGTATTTCGTCTATGTAATATATATGTTTCCGTCAAAAGTCTGTTTTGTTGAGGAATTCATTGTCTTTTCAATTGATTACAATAAAATTCACAAGAAATAGTCTTTTTTATAAGACCTCTTTACACAACAAAGCAAAAATTACAACTTTTGAGAAAATAAACGCAGGATCGTTGTTTGGATCACTGCTTCTGTGGGTTCTTTGCCTGTGCCGGGAACGCTTTGGTTCGTGGACCACCGAATCACAGATCGTCAAGAGGGGGCTTATGATTCTTTCTTCGTTTATCGAAGTGAGAATTTGAAACGATATCTTATCAGAGTAAGATAGTCATTCTTCTTGAACTCAAGTCAAAGCTCGAATGTCAAGGAATCACACCAAGATCAAGTCTGCTCTCTCTCTGCTCTAGAATGCTCGAAAATGTGCTCTCCCTCCCGTCAGAAGTGACCCTAGGGGGGTATTTATAGCCTCAGGGTCTGTAACTGCAAAAACTCAACGAAACAGCAAATTAGGCTGGCGAGACAGTGTTTACTGTCTCGCGGGCCGAGACAGTGTTTACTGTCTCGCCCAGCAAGACAGTAAATGTGCTGTCTCGCCCAGCGAGACAGTATTTTATTATCTCGGAAACGAATATTCCTGGTAGTTTCTCGTTGTAACTGCCTCTCCACGTTTCAAACTCCGTTATTTTGGCAGTTATTCACGTGATTTTCGCCCACGATATTTTCCACGTTCCTTGGCAGTTAATGGACACGTGTGGGGTAGTTATCGAGGTGGTTTTTTGACCATTTCAACACTGTCTCACTGGCGAGACAGCAAAGTCTGTCTCGCTGGCGAGACAGCAAAGTCTGTCTCGCTGCGAGACAGTAGCAAAGACTGTCTCGCTGTGAGACAGTAGCAAAGACTGTCTCGCTGCGAGACAGTAAACTCTGTCTCGTTGGCGAGACAGTGAACACTGTCTCGCTAGCGAGACAGTTCATGTCTATCAAGTTTGAGGGATTTTCTCTATGTTTGGATATCTATTAGTATTTTTTGACGCCTACAATATATATATTTCTCTTTTTGGTAAGTGAAACTTGTTGGAAATTATGGTTAAATTTGGAATTGAACAGTGAAGGATGATGTGTTGTTACTTTAAATTTTTTAATTAACTGATGTGCGTTTGTGAATCGCCGTGCTTAAAACAATATTTGGCCTACTCCGGCGCAAGGATCCCAAGGCCAAACTGTTTTTAGGAACAACAGTACAGTATTCTGGTGTGCACCAACCCAGTACTGTCAAGATCTTCTCGATCTATAAGACCTTTCGGTCAAGGCAAAAGATCTCCTCGATCTCAGAACCTTACGGATCAAAACCTTTCGGTTTTAGTGTTTCTACGGGCACAGTCTCTGCAGCAACAGCACAACAACAATGTCAATCTGATGTTTGTATTCCAAGCTCGCGTGGGTATACCGACGTTCTTATTCTATACTGACGTCCGTATTCCACGCTTGCGAGAGAGTTTCCAACTTCAACCAAGAGCTGCCCAAGGGCGCTATTTATAGGCCTCTAAGTCCAGCTCAAGAGTCACTGGCAATTAATGTGACCGTTATAATTCTTAATGATAATTAAGATTGTAACATCAATGTATTAAATTGTTTTTAATGATGTCATAACTGCTGCATGCGGTAACTGCTGAATACGAGGCAATCAATGGACGTGTTGCTACGAAACGCGAGGGTCACGTCTTAGCAAATTAGACGAACCTCGTTTGACAAACGAACGTCGTCAAACAGGCGAACCTCGTATGACAGGCGAACCTCGTCGAACGAGCGAACATAGTCAAACAGGCGAACCTCGTATGACATACGAACCTCGTCGATCGAGCGAACCTCGTCAAACAGGCGAACCTCGTATGACAGACGAACCTCGTCAACAAGCGAACCTCGTATGACAAACGAACCTCGTCGAACGAACGAACATCGTCAAATAGGTGAACCTCGTATGACAGATGAACTTCGTCGAACGAGCGAACCTTATCAAATTACGAGAACGCTAGGGTCACCTTCGTGCGAATACGTAGTGCGTCCTCATGTTGCGAGGCAGCCAACGTGCGAAGTGCAAAGTGCGCCTAACAAAGCGCCACTTAGCGCCTCAGCCCAATTAGCTCACGACCCACGACCCATGACCCACTAGAACTTATGAGGGATTAATTCAAATAAAACATTAATTTCTCGGCTTGCTGTTGGCAAGCCTCGAACAAGGGACCTTTTGAAACACCAAAACATAAACTTTCCACTAGCCTACTAAGTATTTATGAAAAGTACTTGTAGTTAATATATATATATATAGTTTGAAAACTTATTTTGGAAAACGGTTTTGACCAAAAAATCCAACAGTGAAACTTTATCCTTTCTTTTCTTTTCTTTTCTCTTTTTTTTTTCTTTCCTTCTTTTTTTTGGGTCAGTGTGCTTCCTGCGTAATCTGCGCAAAAATCCATACACCAGAGAAGAAAAGATAAATGATATCATAGATACACTGATACATATGTAACCAAGAACCAAGCATTTATTTAGGATTGATTTCTTTTCTTTTCCT